>CAIGRS010341294.1:0-10761 GCA_903798395.1 Fraxinus floribunda
GTGGAATATCAGGCACGACGGGCACTGCGAGAACTGAAACATACAAGCTTCATCAGAGAGTACGTAAAAGCCTTTTCAGGACATATGCTGAATATGCGAGATATGTCGAAAAATGATAAGCTACTCACCTTCATGGAAGGGTTGAAACCGTGAACACGCACGGAACTTCAGAGACATAAGGTTACTATTTGAGCGCGGCTATGGGAGCCACCGAATGTTTAAGTGACTATCAATTGGAATCGAGAAAAGATCGACCTTCGGGGAATAGTCAAGCTATTGGAGGTGGAAATAAACTTTACAGACCCAACTCGAACTCAAATGGGGGAGATCGTTACTTTCATAATAAATGAGGAGCCTATCAAGGCACCCGTCAGAGTAACTTGCAGGGAAACTATCAAAGCAGCCATCAAGGGAATTATAACGGCAGCAACAGTAACAATTGGGATAAAGGAAAAGCAACGGAGGGCAGATTTGATACCACTTTTAAATTGATGTGCTTTTTATGTGAGGACCCCATCGGGTGGCAGAGTGTCCTTAGAAATGGATGGTGAATGCATATTGTCAACTAGCAAGTAGCGGAATGAGTTCAAAGCAAGATACCTCACAAGCTGCTATCATGGTGAGACTGACTCCGAAGATGATGAGGATGTAGTTATTGCATTCTCACATCAGTGCAATACATTATCGCACTGGGCTACTAAAAAGGAGGATGCCCTCTCGAAAGAGGTAATGACGGAAGAATCGAAGGTGCGCATTTGTAGGGCAAATGGCCTAATGTACATTGATGTGAAGATCAATGGAAAGTCAATGAGGGCTATGGTAGATACTGGTGCTATCCATAATTACCTCGAAAGTACCAAAGTAGAGTGACTCGGACTTGTTCTGAAGAAAGATAGTGAAAAGGTCAAAGCAATTAACTTCGTTGCTTAACCAATAGCTGGAGTAGCGAAATCTATGTTGCTTAAANCAAATGGCCTAATGTACATTGATGTGAAGATCAATGAAAAGTCAATCAGGGCTATGGTAGATACTGGTGCTACCCACAACTACCTCGTAAGTACTGAAGTAGAGCGGCTTGAGCTTGTTCTGGAAAAAGGTAATGAGAATGTTAAAGCAATCAACTCTCTGCTCAGCCAATAGTAAGAGTAGCGAAATTTGTATCAATCAAAGCAGATCCCTTCGAAGGCAGGACAAATTTGTCGGCGGTTCAGATGGATGATTTCAAGCTCATTTTGGGAATGAAATTTTTTCGGGATACTAAGACAGTAGTGTTGCCATATTTTGACTCATTAATGATGATAAGTAGTAAACCGTGCATCATCACCACACAAGCTAGGAAAATAGGCGAAAAGAGTATCTCGACCATGCAATTTGGTAAGGACTTCAAAAGGAATGAACCCTCATTTTTATGCACTCTTCGATTAGAGGTGATCGAAGAGGCGACTGACCCTATTCCAAAACCTGTCGGAGGCTTATTATGAAATTTGAGGACATCATGTCGGATGAGTTACCAAAGCAATTACTAGAAATGAGGGCGATTGATCATGAGATTGAACTTATTCCGGGTGCTAAACCTCCCGCTAGTGTACCCTACAGTATGTCTCAGCCGGAGATTGAAGAGTTTCGAAAACAATGGGGAGAAATGTTGGAAAGTGAGATTATCGTGTCTATGAAATTACCATATGGAGCTCTCGTGTTGTTTAAAAAAAAAGTCGATGGTTCTCTTAGAATGAGCTGCGACTATCGAGCCTTGAACAAGATCACTGTGAAGAATAGTTATCCTATTCCACTAGTCACAGATTGCTTCAATCGATTGAGCTGGGTGAAATACTATACAAAGATTGATCTCAGATCTGGATACTGACAAGTTCGGATCAAAGAGGGAAATGAAGCAAAAACTACGGTGGTAACAAGATATGGAGCCTTTGAATTTAAGGTTATGCCTTTTGGCTTGACAGACGCTTCAACAACGTTTTGTACAATGATGAATCATGCACTTCACGAGTTCTTAGACTATTTTGTGGTGGTGTTCCTGGACGACATAGTCATCTATAGCGAGACATTGGAGGAACATGTGCAACATGTGATGCGGGTTTTCAATCGGCTACGAGAAAATGAACTCTATGCCAAACCGTCCAAATGCTCATTTGCTCAGATGTCTATCAGCTTCTTAGATCACATTATCGAACAAGGTAAAATACACATGGATGCGAAGAAGGTTACAGCCATCAAAGATTGGCAACCACCAAAGAATGTCCACGATGTGCATTTATTTCTCAGGTCATGCAATTATTATCGAAGATTTGTGAAAGGGTACTCAGAAATTGCATTTCCACATAAGGAATTGACAAAGAAGGATAAAGAATGGGAGTTGTCATCCTAATGCAAAAATGCCTTCGAAAAGCTGAAGAAATCTATGTGGATGAATCTGGTATTAGCCTTACCGAATATGACTAAACCATTTGAAGTGCATATCGATACTTCAGACTTTGCTCTTGGTGGAGTCCTTATGCAAGAAAGACATCCGGTAGCGTATGAGAGCAGAAATTGAATCAGGCAGAACGTCGTTACTCAGCGCACGAAAATGAGTTATTGAATCTAGTCCTTTACCTTAGAGGATGACGTCACTATTTGCTTGGGGTCTCCATTTATTGTGAAGACAGATAACACTGCAGTTAGTAACTTTATGTCCCAACCAAAACTATCAAGCAAATAGGCTCGTTGGCAGGAACTTCTTTCAGAGTTCAACTTTATGCTAGTGTATCATCCCGGATCTAGTAATCATGTTTTCGATGCTCGTAGTCGTCGGGCTGGTTTGGCCACCATTTGCGCTATAGCTTCTCTTTCAGGGAGCACGGTTACCATAAATACAATGGACCGAATTCGGGTCCTTTTGGATAAGGACCTGGCTACTCAATATTTGGTCAACCTTATCAAGCAGGGCAAAGCTTGATAGTTCTGGCTCGATGTGGGTCTAGTGAAGACTAAGGGAGACCGTCTATATGTCCTTAAGGGCGGAGATTTGAGGAAATCACTAATCACAGAATGTCACGACACGATTTAAGTTGGGCATCCCGGAGAGGAACGCATTTCTGCACTACTACAGCGTGCATACTATTGGTCTCAAATGCGAGACGACATTTCAACTTATGTGAACTTATCTTGTTTGTCAGTAAGATAAGGCAAATCATCAGAAAAAGGCAGACTTGCTGGAGCCCATTTCCGTCCCAACTAGACCGTTTGAGAGTGTGTCGATGGACTACATTATTGGATTGCCAAAAGTTGAGGATTTTGGCACTATCCTAGCATGGTGGACCGTCTATCAAAGTATGCAACTTTTATCGCAGCGCCCAAGTATGTATCAGCTGAAGAGATGGCTCAACTTTTCTTCAAACACATTGTCAAATACTGGGGACTGCCTAAAGACATCGTCAGTGATCGGGACCCTCGATTTATTGGCATATTTTCGACCGAGTTGTTCAAATTCTTGGTTCAACTTTGAGCACGAGTTCTAGTTTTCATCCACAATTAGATGAACAGACAGAACGTTTCAATTCTATGCTGGAAGAATATCTTCGTCACTTTATCTCTACTGGTAGAAAAATTAGGTGAAACTTTTGAATGCATTCCTTCATGGTACAAAATTCACAAGGTCCTTCATATTGGTGTACTCAAGCCATACTTTGCCAACAAGGAGAAGCATCCAGAAATAAGTCAAAGCGACCTGTGTTTGAACTGAAAAGAGCTATAAAGAAGGTTGTTGAAGAGATTCTTGACCATCGAATTACTCGAGCTTCTAGGAAATAGCATCAAGAGTACTTGGTCAAATAAAGCGGATGCAGCAGCGATGAGAATACTTGGGAAAGCGAAAAAGACCTTAGAGCCTTCAACCATTAATTAAAGTATATCATTCATCGATGACTCTAAGGATGTCGCTAAAACAAATGAGGGAGAATGTCAAGGACAACAACTTTATTTAAGCCCCTTGACCCAATCGCAGCTGCGGTTTGCCCAACTTCAGCTGCACATTTTAAAAATTAGTTCAAGTTTGAGTTGTAATTTCTTTTCCAATGTAATAGTTTATTTTAATTGTAAATAGCTCTGATATTGGTAAACGTTTACTATGATTCCTCATCATATAAATGTATACTCATATTACTTAGGTTTTTGTTTCGCAAGCTATTATAGGGAGCATTAATCTTTCAAAAATATTTCAAACTTTCTACTGTTCGCCCATGTACTAGCCATTGTAATTTTCAGTTTTCATCAATTGTAATTTCTAGTTTTCAAGCAATTAATGATCAATTTACTTTCAATTCATCACAATTTTATATTGCAAGTTGTTTACAAATTGTAATCAAATTTTCTTTCGTTCCAAAACGATATAGAGAAGGCAGAAGGTAGTCTAGCGGAGCAGATTACTGTAGCACGATCCCTTTCTGTGCTAAAAAGAAAGGCACCCCGTGAAACTAGGAACTTCTTATGAGAGATATTCTTTCAATCTCAAGGTTTTTAGATTAGGATTCCACCTTTTTTCATTGTGCAATGGTCTTTTATAGGCGTTTCTAAGGGCATTTTAGTTAATTTTTACTATTTTATTGGAAGTCATAATTAAGTCTCATTTCTAAAACTTATGGATATTAGTACTTTCATTACACTGTCCTGAAATTCATTGTATCCACGCAAGGCATAATGCACTAATACTGAGGTTACCTTGTTAGAGGACATACTAAGATTTTTGTCCATGTCCGATGCTATTCTAGGGCCTCTAATTATGTTTATGGTCGAGAATTGTAACCAAATATTTAGTCAAGTGCTTACTGTGCTTAACTCTTCGACATTTTTGCTCGGGTAAGCCTAGCGACTGAGGCATTCTTCTAGTTTGAAAACCCTCGACAATCGAGGCATAAGTATTCATCCCTAGAACGTAGGAGCACTATGGGATCCTTGTCAAGGCTGACATAACATTTAGGTGGACCGTAGTAATTTCAGTTTATAACATGAGTCCCCCAAATCTGAATTTCATATTCATGTGAATTAAATGATTTCTATATGCTTTTGCTTCTAGTTTTAAAATCTTTAAATCGAATTTTTAGCCATCACACATAATTATCAGCAACAATGTTGATTTTGATCTTTTTATTAGAGGAGGAACCTTAAGTCAATCACATATTTTTCATTAAAATAATATTTTTCATCAAATCAGTAACTTTTCCTCTTTTTCAAACATATATTCACCGTCACATCAAACAAAAAAAAATGCATTATTGGACTCAAAATGTGCATCAAACAATTGAAATCATTCACACATAATTATCAGCAACAATGTTGATTTTGATCTTTTTATTAGAGGAGGAACGTTAAGGCAAGTTGCCCGTTTCGCATTCCCTTGGTAATATCCAGTGTTTAAAAAATGCAATAACTTTTCTCAGGTTGGCCACCTGTTCGTACCAAATGTTCTAGCACTCTCGGTAAATAACGATTTCTAGAGCTTTGCTTCAATTACAATATTAATTAACTATCATATCGTAAGTGTCAAAAACTAGGAGTAAACGAAACTTTTAATCGACAACTCGAAGCAGTTTTTGAAACATGACTGCGACACAAATAATTAATATCTAATTAAGAGTTTATTAACCAAATCAGTATGTTTTAAGTGTTGCACGAAAGGCTGCATGACAACCAGCCAACGTTATGGTAAACATGTTTTATTGTTCAAATAATTGATACTTTTATTCAAAAAAATGTGGTAGTTGATGGTTATCTATAATTTATTTTAAAAAATATTAGACCCAGAAAATATAGGTTTTCGAAATTTCAGAAAAGGAAAAATATACGTGAGCCCAGGAATGAACACTACCAATTACTAAGAAAAATAAAACATGGCAGATTTTTTATAACAAATAAAAATACATGTAAAATTTTAAAAAAATTGGTCAACAAAAATATATAAATAAAAAATAGTTGGTCAAATAATATTTAATTAGAGAATTAATTGCGACTAATTGCTTTATTAACGTAAATATAGTAGAGATGACAAAAAAATCCGCCTCGTCCTGACGAGGTCACGTCCCGAATGGGATGAAAAAACACGCCCCGATAGGTTGGCGGGGCGGGGACCCGTCCCGTGAAGATTAAAAAAATTAATTACAAATTAAAAAAAATAATTAATAGACGGGGCATGCCCCCCGCCCCACGCCAGTGCCCTGTCCCGTCTAAGGTGGGGCGGGGTGGGGAGTGGCAGGGTCTCGTCCCGAACCCGTCCTGTTGTCATCTCTAAAATATAGGTAGGTCACAACATTTGGACATTTCATAAATTTTTTTTAAGGAGACTTCTGTTGATTTTTTAATAGAAAGTAGGGAAAAAGTTAAATATAGCAAAAATAAAGAAATGAGATCTAAATTAATTGAGAATATATATTTTAAGAAATTGTCTGCATGCAATAGATTAAAGAAAACCTGAACTGTCCTTTTCTCCCCACTCATACAAAAAAAATAAAAATAAAAAAATAAAATAATTAATTCAATTTTCCTTTAGTACGAATCTAAAAACATGATTAAGTGGGAGGCATGAGCATAAAAGAGGCATAATTGTTTTCCCCAGAGCTATGGAAATTTTCATGTGCAATGAGAGCAAATTATAGAACTTGCACAAACATGTATGCGTACATGTCAATGGACTAGAATTTGTTCCCAAGCCTAATTATTAGCAGCCTGAAGACCTTTTTTATTTGGTTTCCCTTTAGGACATATATGTACTAGAATCTAATGATTTACTGTCTGAACATAGATTTGCTTCAAGGCCTGCTCCGGGAGTTTTGGGCACCGGTTGTGAGTTTTAATTTAGTATCAGTTCTGGGCAATCATGAGAATCCGATTTTGGATGATTTTTAGTTATGATTTTTTAAAGACTAGATATATTCACCCACGGCCTGCCCTCAAATTTAAGGTGCCCCATGCAACATTTTGAAATGGTGTCCTTTCACGAAATTAAAAAATATGTTTCAAAGCTAGTCATTCAATTCATTAAACTGTTCATGCAATTCCATTTGATAAGAAAAAAGCTAAAAACATCCTCCCGAGCTTCATCAAAATTTATATGTCATCAACAAAGAACCATTCGAGCTACTAAACTTTTTGTGCAATTCCATTTGAGCAATTTTTGAATTTAGAAACATTAAATATAGCGCGTAAACCTTAAGATGCAACAAATCAAGTAAAAATATTTCATCGTATATCTAAAAGTAAACTCACTAATTAAACTTTTGTAATCAATATGTTCTAACAAATCTTGTTCAACATATATCAAAGCTAGTTCATTCAATCATTCTTGTAACATGTTGATCGCAAATAAGATTTTAATAACTTCAATTTTAAAAAACTTCTTTCGGCGGATGAAACAGTAAAAAAATGTCAATAGTATACAATAAGCAGAAAATATTTTTAGAATTCAACCCAATCTTTTCAAATAAGTTAATATATCAAAAGCCTCATTTGTTTCTTTTGGTAAACGATTTCACAAAATTTTCACTAACATGTAAATCAATCCAAGTAGTCATGTTGTTGATATGCACACTACTCATTTCATATTTCTTAAGTCTGACAATAAGATGTGCTCAATCATTAAAATTGTGATATTACTATATAGATTGTATCATTATAGAGCAATCAACAAAAACTTATGGTAAGGTTTCTTCGCTTTTTTGTTTTAACTATTTTTCGTGGGTTAAAGGGTGTGAGGGAGAGAAATAGTAAAAAATGATATGGGGTTAGTTCTTCACTCTTCACTTAATCACTTGGATTTTGGGTTGTTTATTGTCTTGTTGGATTGGTAATTGGTTAATGTGTAAATGGGGCATTTAGGATTGTGGTCGTAAATCGATAAATTAATTTTAATTGATTGATTAAATTTTATTTTTTTTAAAGTAAGATAGTTTAAAATTTGAAAAAACCAATTTTTTTTTTCAATAATATGCTAAACTAAAAAAATAATAACGTAACACAAATTTTTTTTTACTCTTTTTTCTTAAATATCGTGCCATTTAAAACATAATAACAAAATTTTAATAATAATAATAATAATAATAATAATAAAATTTGGTACCCTACAATGCTGAGTCCCTATGTAGTTGCTCAACTCGTACACTCTTAATGCCGCCTCTATATTGACATTACAATTTAAATAAATGGATTATATTTTTAGGGTGTGTTCGGTGGAGACTAAAATCGGATTAAAATTGAAAAATTAGCCGTTATTGTTGACTTTTATTAGACAAATGAGACCCAATAACGGTTATATTTTCAATTTTAATTCAATTTTGAGCCGTACCAAACAAACTCTTAAAAGGTTAATCACACACACACACACACACACACACACACACACACACACACACACACATTCTGATTATGATTTATCTCCAAGATTTTCTTCAAGATAGAGTAAAAAAAAGTCATTTGCCCGTTGTACTTTAAATAAGCAAAACAAATAAAAATGCAAAAATACAATTAATATTTGACTCTCATTTTAAAGCTCGTTAACAATATTCTTGAACAAAAATCATGGTTAAGGAAGAGATATGGAATGTTAAAATAAAAATGTGATAAAGAAAAAAGTTAAAGATATAAGTGTGATAATAAATAAAGGTTAATGATCTTTTATTTAATTAAAATGTGATGTATTTATAAAAAAATGTGGTGTGAATATAGTTACTATTTTCAAAACAATCCAATCTATACTTGAGAGTTTGTTATTCAACGATTCAATAAGCTTTTTAAAAGTATAAAATTACATGCATACTCATATATATAAAAAATATAAGTATATATAAACAACATAGAGTAAATGTGTAAGCCACTTAGCGAATATTAATATTTTTTTACTCATAAGTAATATTTTTCATTAGAGCCCTAGTTAGCAACAACATGTCTCCTTTCATACCTATCATCAATCTTGTTTGATCTAACATACATTTCTATGACTTTTCCGTATATTTGCTGTCAAGAATGCTACATCAAAGCATGTGCACTAATAGACAATAGACGTTACATTTGAAATTTGCAATTTGTCATTTTTAGTCCAGCACACAACAACGAATTTCACAAGTATTATTTGACAAATTTATAAACGTGATTTTGATTGTCAAACACAAGGAAAATTGTTCAGCATTCAACGATCTATTTTTAGATAAGACAGAGTATTCTTCATGATTTTGATATGATTTTGAAGATTAATTTGGCTCCATTTGGCGGATTAGACTTGAATGTATAAGTTGTCATATGATTAGTTGAACGACACTATACAAGATTTTAATTAATTTTTAGTTACGTTGGCTTTGACCATTGTTAAGCATTAGGTAAGTAAGAATAAGATAGCTCATAGAGAGAGAACCGAAATCCTCCACGTGAATAATATTTCAATCAATTGATAAAATAATATTTGTTAACAAGTTACACTTGACAACTTCACATTCATCTATTTCAAAAATCGTTTTTTAAATCATGTCAACCATTATTGTGAAGAATAATTGCACAAATATAGTGGTATCTATCAACTACCATTGTATAATCACTTACCAAAATTTTAAATAAAGAGGCTGTCCTAAAGAAATATAATGCATTTAGAAAAATAAATTAATGATGATAAACAAATTATCCCACAAATTTGCTACACCACTATTGGTTTAGGTCGAATTGACAAATTAATTTATACAAGGGCCATTTCAATAAATATTTAATGCTTTTATGACATTTTTGGCACTAAAAAATTAATATGCTTTATATAAAGCACTAATAATTTATAGACAAAGTAATTGAAAATTCCTTCTTGATTATGACGATGCTTAACAAGTGAGCGATATACCTAGAGCTAGGGATATTCCAACAGGTTGAGACTGATTTTCGATAATTCGATATTTTTATCGAACTCGAGCATATACACATAAATCAATCAAATCATCACAAGTGAATAAAGTTTACATCAAATAAAGTATAATTTTCGACTTTCTTACAATAAAATAATCCTCTTCAATCCCCTCTTTTAATTCCACACTATAAAGAACAATTTTAACAAAAGTGAAATTTCCACATCAACATCTTAATTATTAGTATAATTGGTACACTAAAAGAGAGTGAGAATTTGGAGATGGTGGCAAGAAACGGGTTCGAATGGGTTGGTGATACAATTTTCTTTTTCTTCCTTTTTATTATATTTATTTGTTTTATATTAATATATTTATATTGGATTATTATTTATAATGGTTGGAGGGGCATGTTATTGCCTCAAAGTTTGTAAAAGGGAAGATAATGGGGTCCCACAGAGATATCTCTCTGATTGAGTTACACCTAATCTTCTAACATTGATTATCACTCAAATTTGTAGGATTTTTCTATTTGTATTTTCGTGTTCACAGGTTCCCTCACAAAGGGGGGTTTCACGATTTTTTTTATTGGCTGAGCCCCCGTATTTATGAGGAGGCTGTACACCAAAGTATCAATTTCAATATACAAGTAGTAAAACCCAAATTAGCATTTATTAATTTGCAATATTTGTTTGTTATGGGCAAATTGAAAAAAAGTGTCAAAAGTGTTGATCATCATTGAATTGGGAATGTGATTGCTTTAGTCCTTTTGGAATACACCACCAGTACTTGTACTTTGATTTATCTTTTGAGATTTTTATATTATATTAGTACAGGAGCTGAATAGAAATTTAAGGCATCTTTGAGACTTGAGAGTAGTATCAAAATGAGTTAGCTGAGG
>CAIGRS010341320.1:0-16381 GCA_903798395.1 Fraxinus floribunda
AGTCTAAGCAAAATGTGTCAACTATCCTAACCAAACAAGTTACAATTCTACCCTTTCAACAGTATAAAATAATATAAATACAAATACTATAATTAATTATACTAGCATCTCCCTTCAAACTCAAGATGCGACAGCAAGAAACAGTGAGAGTTTGTCGATCAAAAAACGAAAATGTTGAATGGGTGTGGCTTCTTGAAATGATTAGCAAGTTGCATCAAAAAGGAGGAAAATGTAAAGTAATGGTCACATTCAAGGTCGTCAAACATGAGTTGCTACACTTGATGGTATTTGTTAGGATATTAGTGTCCGACATTGGGATTGTTCCAACAGTTGCAATCAGTGGTGGAGTCAGCACCCAGCAATGTGGTTCGACCACCCGTGCCGGCTCTATCAAAATTTACAGGATGGATGCCATCATTGTTGCGGACTTCAGTCACCATTGGGAAAAAGCTGAATGGATTAGGGAAGGAGGATGAATTAAGAAACATAAGTTTGGACTTGGGCCATTTTTCTTTTTCTTTTTTTAATTTTGGGCCTTTTTATTTTGAGGTTTTTTTTTTTTTTTTTTTAATTAGACCCAATTGTTGCTTTGTATTGTACCCGAGCTCTCATACCATACGATAAATTTTAATTGTGAGTGGATTGGTAGTGGATTTTTTTGGAGAAAGATTAGTAGTGGATTTTTTAGAGAGCTCTATTGGGGTAATTTCAATTTTCATTTCTGAACTGCAAATTGTTTTTTTAGGAGCTTTCTTTTAGGCGTCGTGATGTTTGAAATGATTTTACTTTAAATAATTTCAGGAGCAAATATACAAATTGGAGAAGAATTTGCCCTGAAGCTAGTTTGTATGAAAGTTCTGTAATTCTGTGAATTTAAGTTCTTATTTGGAATACAATTTTCAATTGTTCATTTATGAGTATCATTTTGAACAATTGCATTATTTATTGTGAACCAAAAAAAAAAAAAAAAAAAAAAGAGACCCGTGTTTAAATTTTAATCTTAAAAGTCGATGATTTATGAATGAAGAGCTCTCGTCTTTTTGCCTTTAACCATTCCATTTAGTGGTAATCAATACCTTTATTTTTTANATTGTACAAGTGGATTTTTTGTTTTGAACAATTGCATTATTTATTGTGAACCAAAAAAAAAAAAAAAGAGAGGCCCGTGTTTAATCTTAAAAGTCGATGATTTATGAATGAAGAGCTCTCGTCTTTTTGCCTTTAACCATTCCATTTAGTAGTAATCAATACCTTTATTTTTTATTATTTACCTATTGGGTATTAGTATTTGTATTTACTAAGCTAGTTTATTTGTCAAATTTTAACTGTTACTGAGACCTGCTATCAAATCTCTCAAGTTCAAGCAATAGGTATACTTCTTTGACATCAGTGTGTGCATTGATTTGTTTCAAGCTTCACTTTGTGCACCTCTTTGTTTCAAACTTCAGGATCTGCACCTTTCTTTAACTTTGTAGTATATTTTTCTCTTCAAGCAATATAATTTATATTGTTTTTAGGAATATGTTAAAATCAAGCACCCTCAGTGTTCAACCTTGTGAGTTACTGGGTTTTTCATTGGTGAATGATTTGTGATTTATGAATTATGATTGTGAGCCTATAAACGAGGTTTATGATTTATGAAAATTGAGAAATTTGTGAATATGTGATATATTTTCAGATGCATTGCCTAATCAATGAGGCGAGAGTGAAATCTCTGTATAAGAAGTATTTCGATGTTAAATATCTCAATTGCAATTGAACTTTTTAAAGTGATTCTCACTTGTCATTAAACTTTGAGATTTCTCCAAGTTGTCAATGAAATTTCGAAAATATTGTTTCGTTTGCCACACTAATTGACTTGTTTAAACGTTAATGAACTTAATTACATGATTTTATGTTTAAACAGCAAGTTTGGATTTGCTTCTGGCTTATAAGATAGTTTAACCATCTTTATTCCTTTACCCTCTTACTCTCCCTATCTCGTCGCTTTGGATTGATGATCATATATTATTTGATTAAGATATTTGAAATTTATACGTAGTCCAAGCTTTGATCCTTTTTATCACGATGAGAAAAAAAATAAAACAATTGACTTGTATCGATTAAGTGGATGGAATTATAGATTATGTCCACTAAGAAAACAACTTGTCAAATACATCGGTTTGAGATTTCTTGCTTGATAGGGCACCTTCGTGGACCACTAAGGGCAAATAAAGAGAAAGGAGAATTCCAATCTGTCATAGGCATGAGAAACTATAGCAAAATATCGACTTTTATTGCTTGTTGTATTCCATCCATGCCCTTTGTTTGATATGGCTTCCAAGATGCAAACTCAGAGTCTAGAACAAGAAGATTGAGGTTTATTCTCAAGTTTTTATGGTCTTAAGGGAATATAAACAAACACCGTAAAGTGTATATTCATATCATTTTTTACTATTCCTATCTTTAAAGTTCCATTTTTTAATACATTAATTTTTTTTTTTTTTTTATTTTTTTTTTTTTGCATATTCAATCTTGATGTAAATGGTCCCTAACCTTCAAATCTTGACACAAATATCCCTAAGATTTCGGTTAATGAGCTCAATTGGTCATTTTGGATTGTTTCAAACCAATTGACCATAACAAATGTCAAAATTTTGACAAAAAGACTAAAATGCCATTGCTTCAATTTAATAAGTAAAAAATAAAATAATATATAAAAAGAAAAGTCAACTCATTATACTAATCAATCGCTTATAAGGGTATTATCTCCAATGTAATCGTGGATTGCTTAAAAAATTATGCGTATGTTAAAAATAGAACGTGTTTAAAAAAAACTAATATTCAATTTAAGTTGTAAGTGATTCATCAAGATGATATGATAAAGAAAAAATAGATATTTTCTGGAACTCCATCTAAATTTTGAAGCTCCTTTAAACATACTAACGCAACAAAATTTATATTTCATATGCAAAAAAAATTGAACTTGAGTATTTACTCATTCGACATCAATATCACGTAAATTGAAAGTATTTCGATATCTATTTTTTTCTATCCCATCAACTCGATGGAGTCTTTATCACCTTGTATTAGACTTTAAAGAGATATTTTTTGTAAACACCTTCTATTTTCCTTGCATGACATAGATTTTAAAGCAATTCAATGTTGCACGAGAGATGTTCTATGAGAGATTAATTTATAGAATAAGTTAACTTTTCTGTCGAATTTTAAATTGTTTTTCTACTTATTTTATTAATTTAACTAAAGTAGGAGCATTTTAGTCTTTTAACAAAAAGTTTATCCTAAAGAGTTGTGCTTGACGTACGGGGGGAAGTTGTATTAGGTTTATACAAAGGACGTGTTATTTTCTCATTGGAAGTTTTCAACAAAAAAGAAAAAGAAAAAATGCAACCATATAAGTATTGTCAACGCAACACCTGTAAGATTCCTATACAATTTTCTCATGTACAAAAGGAATAAAATAATGATATCTAAATTGAAATAAACTTATTCTAGTCATCTTCGTAGTTGTATATTTCTCGCTTCATCGTGCATCAAGTATCTTATGAAGATACACAAAATCGTCTCCCTAATTAGGATTATTCTTGGTCACTTTCTCAACTATTTCCTCCAATATTATACCGCTTACATTCTCGATTTGGCCTCCTTTATTCCTCTACTCTCTTACTCTCCCCCTCTCGTCGCTTTAGATTGATGATCTTATATTATTTGATTAAGATATTTGAAACTTGTATGTAGTCCAAACTTTGATCCTTTTACATGTTGATGTCAAGGTTATATGCTCTAATATATAACCAAATCTCTTTCTAGAAAAAATATAAATAAAACAATTGACTTGTATCGATGGAATTATAGATTATGTCCACTATTAAACCAACTTGTCAAATAAATCGGTTTGAGATTTCTTGCTTGATAGGGCACCTTTGTGGACCACTAAGGGCAAATAAAGAGAGGAGAATTCCAATCCGTCATAGGCATGAGAAACTATGGCAAAATATCGACTTTGATTGCTTGTTGTAATCCATCCATGCCCCTTTTTTGATATGGCTTCCAAGATGCAAACTCAGAGTCTAGATCAAGAAGATTGAAGTTTATTCTCAAGTTTTCATGGTCTTAAGGGAATCTAAACAAACACCATAAAGTGTAAATTCATATTATTTTTTTGCATCACACAGGTATGAATAAACTTCAAAATTACTATTCTTATCTTTAAAATTCCATTTTTTAATACATTAATTTATTTTTTTTCATATTCAATCTTGACGTAAATGGTACCTAACCTTCAAATCTCGACACAAATATCCCTAACATTTCGGTTAATGAGCTCAATTGGTCATTTTGGATTGTTTCAAACCAATTGACCATAAAAAAATGTCGAACTTTTGACAAAAAGACTAAAATGACATTGCTTCAATTTAATAAGTCAAAAATAAAATAATATATAAAAAGAAAAGTCAGCTCATTATACTAATCAATCGCTTATAAGGATATTATCTCCAATGTAATCGTGGATTGCTTAAAAAATTATGTGTATTTTAAAAATAGAACGTGTTTAAAAAAATGAATATTCAATTTAAGTTTAAAGGGATTCATCACGATGATGTGATAAAGAAAATATAGATATTTTCTAGAACTCCACCTAAATTCAGAAGCTCCGTTAAACATACTAACGCAACAAAATTTATATTTCATATGCAAAAATATTGACCTTGATTATTTACTCATTCTACATCAATATCACGTAAATTGAAAGTATTTCAATATCTATTATTCTCTATCCCATCAACTCAATGGAGTCTTTATCATCTTGTATTAGACTTTAGAGAGATATTTTTAGGAAACACCGTCTATTTTCCTTGCATGACATAGATCTTAAAGCAATTCACTATTGCACAAGAGATGTTTTATGAGAGATTGATTTATAGAATAAGTTAACTTTTCTGTCGAATTTTTAAATTGTTTTTCTACTTACTTTATTAATTTAACTAAAGTAGAAGCAGTTTAGTCTTTTACCTAAAAGTTTATCCTTAAGAGTTGTGCTTGATGTACATGGGGAAAGTTGTATAAGGTTTTTAAAGAGGACGTGTCATTTTCTCATTGGAAGTTTTCAAGAAATAAAAAATAAAAAATGATAAAATGCAACCATATAAGTATTATCAACACAACACCTGTAAGATTCGTATACAATTTTCTCGTGTACAAAAGGAATAAAATAATGATATATAACACTAGTGGTGCTAAAGTATTAATTTATGTGATATTATATGATATGTTCAATTAAATATGAAATTATATAAGTCATTTAATGAAACCTGTAATGTCAATAGTCTCGTCACAAAAATTGATGTTAAATAGTATTACTCAAAGGATAACTCGCCTTTAATGATCAATTGAATGGAACCCTCCAAAAGGATCAATTCTGCCTATTAAGTGAAAGATCGGGATATTTATGCCAAAATTTGAAAGTTAGAGATCAATTGCACAGAAACCTTATAATTTGGGCAAATTTCCCACTTGAAGCTTGTTTGAGCCTTAGATTTTGAATGTATTTTGAAATAGTAAATTAATATAAAAATTTGAATTTACGTGTAAGAGTATTTTATTAAAAAATATGTTATTGAAAAAGAAAAGAGAAAAATATATTTTAAGAATCAAATGAGAGCGTGTTATTGATCTCGCTTTTATTATTACAAATTTTTTTTCCTCCAAGTATGCCAAGGCTGAAAATTTTGCTGACCGGAATTATATATTAAAATAATTAAAAAAATCAAAACCCAGACACATCCCAACTTCGCTAAACGCCACGATACAAAGACAAATACGTTTCAATTTTTGAAGTTCGGGTGATGGATTTCATACACACTGTTTGCCTCCAGAAACAGCGTATTATTCGATCTGTAAGCTTTTCTATATACTTAAATTCCCACGTTCCATTTCGTTTAATTGTTATTAAATCATTTACATTTTAAAATCCTTCGTTTTTCATTTCAAGATGCGTTTTTGCCTTCTAGGGTTTCGATAAAGAGCAGATCTTTATGAACTCCTTTGAAGTTTTTACGTTAAATTCAAGAAAAAGTTGGGTGCTTTAATTTTATAATTTTTCTTATATGTTTATATTTATTGGGATGCATGAAAACTATGATTTTTACTCCGTTTTGCTCTGTTTTTAAGCTTTTGGTAGAAAGTTCCACCCTATCAATTTCTTGTTTTATGTTATCTAGTTAAGCATGGAATAAATGTAAAGTGAGGTTCTCTTGAATAGGGTGGAAACTTAATGTAATCACATTTATTGAGTTCGAAATGTAGTCTAAGTTGAGTATTAATTATTGGATTTTTGTTCTGTTTTGAATGTTTACAGATTCAGTCCAATTATTAGGAAGTGCTTGCATATAAATGGCGGAGTCAAGTTCAGTGGACAGTATATTGGAATTTCTAAGAAGAAATAATTATACAAAAGCTGAGGCTGCATTGTGCAATGAGCTGTATAATAGACCCGATTTAAATGGGATTCTTCAAGAACTCACGCTTGAAGACAAAGCTTCAGATAGTAAATTGCATGAAAAAGCAAATGGGGGAAAAGTAATTGAAGAAGACAGAATGATGACCATTTTGCCAACTAGTGGAGAAGGTGCAAAGGAGCCAACAAGTTTTCCAAGTAGTGGGGAGGTTTCTAAGGAGCTTATTGTGAAGGAGATAGAGTGTGGAACGGGGAGAACTGGGTCTGAGAGCAATTGGAAAAGCAATAGTTATCAGGAAAATCAGAGTACGGTTAGTGAGTCAGTCAAGACGAGAGATAAGAACTTTACCTTCTCCAAGAGTTCAGATGATACTAATTTGTATTCGTGGAAGTACAATCCAGATGATGGTCTGGTTCCTTCTTATCAGAATGATGGTGAAAACAGCTTTTCTGGCTTTCAGGTTCGTGGAAAGTCTATGCTGAATTCAGCTGAGATTCTCAATAGCAGCAAGGCTAATGCAAAATCTGGGGAAGATGTTAGTATTTTTGGTGATAAGATCATGTCTTGGCCTGGGAGTACTGGTAAAGCCAGTGCAGAATCGAAGCACGAATGGAGTGACAAGAGTCAGCTTAAGGAAGTTGATCAACAGCAAAAGCTAAGTGGCACATGCTCAAAAGACAAACTTGTGGATAATCCCTGGTCTATAAGTGATGAATCATCGCATCAATCATCAGAGCTGTGGAGAAATTGTTCGGTTAAAACAATTTTCCCCTTCTCCAAGGGAGACACATCAGCGTGTTCTGATAGTGCTTCCGGTATTGGTGGTAAAAAGGAGGGAAAAAGAAAAACAGAACTTGACGACATTAGGACAGTGATTAAGGAGCAAGTGGATGACGTGGGAAGAGCTCTATACTTTGGGAAGACTCGTGGAGGTGATCCAAAACATTTCAGTGCATTGGATTTTCCACACACATCTGAGAATCAGGAGGAAGAGTTACCAAGGTTACCACCAGTGAGACTCAAGTCAGAAGACAAGTCCTTCAATATTCACGAGAAGTTCGAAGATGAACCTGGTCCGAATATCACGAACGCTGACAATGCCTATGTCATAGGGTCATTTTTGGATGTGCCTATTGGACAAGAAGGTCTCTCCTCAAATTTACTATGTTTATGGTATACTTAGCATGATTGCTGATATGATGGCTAATACAATGTTTTTAATTCACATTTTACCTAGGTCAAGGTTTACCGTATGTGAATTAAAATTAGCTAACCAACAACATACAATGAAAGTAACTGATCATTGCAGGATAAGCATGCTTTCTTCTTACTTCTAATGAATTGTTACAGATTTTATTTAGTAATGCACCCAAAAGTTTATTTATTCCTTGAAGATCCAGCTTTATTCAGCTATGCCAAATAAAAAGACATGCACAACCGCGAAAATAACCATTCCATGCTACAAAAGACATGTGCATTTGGACCAACTTAAGCACAAAAGTATTGCTTTCCATTAATGCGAAATTATTTATTTCCCTTCTGTTACAGGCATTTTCACTATGACTAGATTAAGAAAAATGCTGAGAGAGTGTGGTCTGTCTTCCATTATCTGGCTTCCAAAATAGAGATGGAAACTATAACAAGAAAGATTATAATTCTAATATTGGACGCTTATTTCTCTCTTTATTTTTTTTATAAGAATTTTGTTTCTCATTTCTTCCAATTTCATCTCTTTCCTTCTCTTCGGGCACATCACAGTCATTAAATTTCTTTTAAGTGTGCATTTCCATCGAGTGACTATTCAACTAGTCTCCCTCTTTGACTTATTTAATATACTTCGTTCTTCCAAATGATGATGCAGTTGGTAAAAAGACTGGAGGAGGTAATTGGCTCTCGGTAAGTCAGGGTATTATTGCTGAAGATGCTTCTGATCTTGTTTCTGGTTTTGCAACCATTGGTGATGGATTGAGTGAATCCGTTGAATATCCAAATGATTACTGGGACTCTGATGAATACGAAGACGATGATGATGTTGGCTACATGCGACAACCTATTGAAGATGAGGCTTGGTTTTTAGCACATGAAATTGATTACCCAAGTGACAATGAAAAGGGTACTGGGCATGGGAGCATTCCAGACCCTCATGAGCAGGGTCAAAATAAGGACGATGAAGATGATCGGTCATTTGCAGAAGAGGATTCCTACTTCTCTGGTGAGCAGTATATCCAGTCGAAAAACCTTTCGCCAATTATACCTTCAGGTGATCCTTCTGGGCTGTCAATGACGGAACATTACAGGAGAAATGATGAGAATGACTTGATCACCCAATATGATGGACAGTTGATGGATGAAGAGGAACTAAATTTGATGCGTGCAGAGCCTGTGTGGCAGGGCTTTGTCACGCAGTCAAATGAACTCATCATGCTAGGGGACGGAAAAGTTCTGAATGAGTGTGGAAGGCCTTGTCTAGATGATATTTGCATGGATGATGATCAGCATGATTCCGTCAGATCTATTGGTGTGGGGATTAACAGTGACGCTGCTGATATGGGTAGTGAAGTGAGGGAAAGTTTGGTTGGAGGTAGTAGTGAGGGAAACTTTGAGTATTTCAACGATCATCATATTAATACTGGTAGGTCTACAAACTCACAGCATGATCCAGATAATAATTATGGTGAACAAAAAGGGAAAAACAGAGTAAGTACACATAACTTCAGTGAAAATATAATGAGTGATGATAGGGGTGCATTTCCACAAGCAAAAAATCACGCGGATGGAAGCTTTTCATTTCCTCCTCCTAGAGGTGGACAGTTGGCGTCGACAAGCTCGAATAAATCTGTGTGGTCAAGCAAGGACAACAATGCTGTCACTGATAAAGGTGATGATAATACAGTGTGTAGCAATGACATACTTGCTTCAAGGAGGCAAAAAAGCACCCACTCTTCGCCTGCCAAGAGTTCAAGGGACGAAAATACTGCTACTGTTGTAGGATCAGTGAATTCTAGTCCATCATCTCTTTCAAATTATGGGTATATCGAGAGAGAAGTTGTAAAGAGAGATGAGGATACCAAAACATCAAGTGTAAGAGAAGAAGATCCCGGGGCATCTTTAGAGGATGAAGAGGCTGCTGCTGTGCAAGAGCAAGTGAAGCAGATAAAGTTACAAGAGGAAGAATTTGAGACCTTCAATCTGAAGATTGTCCACAGGAAAAACAGGCATGCATTTTTTCTATGCAATTATGGGAATTGTTCTACTGATTATTTTTGTTATTCAGACTAACGCTGTTAAGAGATATATCCTTATTATTCACTATGTGAGTACATTGAATAAAGTAGGTTTTCATAACTTCCCATATGTAGAGTTTGAAGTGGAGCACGTTGTCTCCTTTTGAATTGGAGTTGGGTTAAATTGAGCAAGTCTAATTGATATTTTGGCTCCATCCGAGAATATTAGGACATTGTATTTGTTGATGTCAATTTCATTGAAACATCAAGCTTTTTTTCTTTTTTTCTTCTTTTGTACTTTTTCTATTTTGGTCGATAAACACAGTGGTTCATGTTGGCAGTCAGCATTGTCTTGGTCATGATTACAAGATGGCAACACTTGGGGCATTACATGTTTGACTCAAAGCATTAATATTTAAAAATTAAGATAATTTACATCCTTCAATGCTTATTATGTCCGAGTTTATGGTGCAGTGAGATATATTTTCACCTGCATACATACAATTGAGTTTGATGGTAAATTTTGGTTCAATTCAATTGCATTAAGAGGCAGTAATCACATCTTGGTGTATGCTGTTTTACCTTGTCAGAGAGTCCCTTCTCAAAATATTCAGGCTCTTTTGGAAATTTTGATGTCTAGTGGGTTTCTTCTTACTTTGAATAATTTTCTTTTCTTTTGTTAACATTTAACTTTTGGTCAGTTGTTAACTGGGTTCTGTTTGCTACTCAGAACTGGCTTTGAGGAGGATAAAAATTTCAACGTTGTTTTAAATTCAGTAATTGCTGGGCGCTATCATGTCACTGAATATCTTGGATCAGCTGCTTTCAGTAAAGCCATTCAGGCACATGACCTTCATATGGGCATGGATGTCTGCGTGAAGATTATAAAGAACAACAAGGATTTTTTTGATCAGAGCCTTGACGAGATAAAACTTCTTAAGTATGTGAACAAGCACGATCCTGCTGACAAGTATCACATTCTTAGGTTATATGATTATTTCTATTATCGTGTAAGTTGACACTTACCCCTCCTATTTCTAACTGTTACTCATAATTAATTTTAAATTGCTGTAACTTCCTAATAGTTATTTTGCAATTTTACTGCGTACATGTGATTTACTAAAACCTGTAACTTGTCCTTCTAATTCCCGTCTTTTTCTAAGATATGCCTAATACGTGCTAGGTATGGAACTTTTTACGAGATTTTTTTGACTAACCCAAGAGGTGCAAACATGGTGTTATGATTTTTCCACAATAATTAGATTGAGAGTGATTGTTTTAGGTATTTAGGTCCGATTAGCAATGCGGAAGCTTGACTTGACTAGGATTAATGTATGGGTTTAAATCGGTTAGATAAATACAGAGGAGATATCTAATGAAAGCCAAGTTATGCGGAATGATTCTTTACTTGCTATGTCTCGTGGTGCTGACTTTTAAGCAGTTAAAGGGAAAATGTCCACCTGGTGAATGTAGTAGAAAGTAAGATGTCAAGATATGGTCATACTAAAATTGTTAAAATGAAAAATGAGCTGCATGTTTTCCTATTGACTTTTGGTTATTACCTGCTAATTACCATCATGTTGCTTTAGCCCAAATCTTTGTTGACCATATTCATAATTTTTAAACTAAGAACAATTGATAAATTTTTTCGAGTAATGAAAAATTGAAATTTATTGTTGATGCGCCCGTCATTTTTTTGATGCATGCATGATGCATCTTTATCAGTTTATTAGCATTTCAGTCTGATCAATGTTTGGTACTTGAAATCACCTTCTAACCTCTCTTTACATTTGCAGGAGCACTTGTTAATTGTATGCGAATTGCTGAAAGCAAACCTATATGAGTTCCAAAAGTTTAATAGAGAATCTGGAGGGGAGGTCTACTTTACAATGCCAAGACTGCAGGTAGGTGGCATGCATGTTATATGCATCTTTATCTTATTGGAGTGTGATCACTGACTTGAGAATTTTATCTTGCAGTCGATTACCATTCAATGTTTGGACGCACTTCAATTCTTACATAGTCTTGGCCTCATACATTGTGATTTGAAGCCTGAGAATATTTTGGTGAAAAGTTACAGTAGATGTGAAGTGAAGGTCATTGATCTGGGGAGTAGTTGTTTTGAAACAGACCATCTTTGCTCATATGTTCAATCTAGGTCCTATCGTGCACCAGAGGTTATTCTGGGACTTCCATATGATAAAAAGATTGATATCTGGTCACTTGGCTGCATCTTGGCAGAACTATGTACTGGCAATGTAAGTTCTTTCAATTTCCACGAACGTCATTGTTGTCCTTCTAGCAATATCATTCTTGTAATATCTATAACAGGGTCAACTGAGAAAGTGAGTTTCTCTACGAATTGTCAATTTGTTTTCTTTTCTATTGTGCTCTATGCGCCTTTCATTGAAAACTATACTATGTTAAATGATGCTATGCACACTTGTTCAAGTATTTTTGGTAAGATATGCCGGTCATTTTTGTGCGCGCGCGAAATTGTTCTTAGATAAGACCTTTTCACTTGGTCCTCTGATGTAGGACATGAAAACTCATTTATGGTGATCAACCCACAACCTGATGTAGGCAGCTGAATTTATGATGTCAAATGTATTGCTCTAGTAGCTAGATTGTGAAGCTGCAGAAATGGAACTACATTTGAGGTCATAATGAAATTGCTAAAATGAATATGTATTCATACATATTTCCAGAAAGAGTAGTCCAATAATTTTTGTACTTGCAAATGAAATTTATGCTATAAGAATGACTCTTTCACCCTTGAATGCTTCGGGTGGGGAGCAAGTAAAGGTGCCTGGCTACTTCCATGCTTCTTGAGTTGTGCGGTGTTGAATTCATTGTGCTCAGGTCACACTTTTAAATTCTCGTTGTCACAATGCAGAAACATAGTTATTAGCTGCATGCAAAGCGCAGTTAGGCATCGTAGGTACTCAATTTTTGGGACACGGTGCCTTTAACAAATTGTTAAAAAGCATAAATCACAGGAAAATAAGAGTTGGAATAATAGCACAGTTTTTAGGTTTTACTTTTATATTCCATCTGATGTAATGGATTTATTCTTTTTTTAGTGTTAATTTATTTGCTGCATATGGTAGATGAGTTTCCTAACTGCATAGGAAAAAAATTTATTCTCAAAATTAAGTGCTTATTTAATATTTGTGAAATTAACTGATATTTTCGATTTACTTGCTGAGTACATTGTGAATTTATGAAGATATTTTGTTTAGTTGTTATATGCACTTTGCTTCTGTGAAGTTGTGCTCCTCTGTTCTTTGCACGTGTCCCCAATGATACTTAGTATCCCCTGTGAACTTTGTTCGCTTGATCACCGCTGGTTGAAGTCAATGCACTGACAAAATTCCAGGTCTTGAATCATAATAGGATAATAATTTAGTGGTTCGGAATGAGAAGCTTAAGCATCTTGAATTTTGGTTGGATCGGTATATTTGGTCTTACTATCATACATGCGTGAACAAAAAAATCTTTACAATATGTATTTTCTTTTGTTAGAAATCAAGTTAAATGGCATGATGTTATTCATGATTAGCATATTAGCATTATCTTAAAGACTTGCTGAAACCTTCAATGTTTTGTTGCCTCTGATTGCTGTTGGTACCTCTTGGATCCTGATAATAGAATGTAATATGCTGTTGACCATGTTGTGTAGGTACTCTTCCAAAATGATTCTTCCGCTACTTTACTTGCTCGAGTTATTGGAATCATAGGCCCCATTGACCAAGAGATGCTTGTTAGAGGAAGAGATGCACACAAGTATTTCACCAAAAATCACATGCTTTATGAACGGAACCAGGTAATATTGTTTGCCGTCCCGCTCGGTCTGTTACTTCAAATTTAAAGTCTAACAAACAAAAAATATTTCTTAAATGCTAAGAATCATTGTGCAATTGAAAAAGCATATGCTTTTTCTGTATCACAATGTATCTAGTACAGGCGTGGTAGGATTGGAACCCAAATGAACATTTATATGAACTGCCCTTATTGTATTTCTTATCTTCTTTCCCTTAACATTTGTCATAGGATTTCCAGCCACCATATTTTTGGTTCCTATACATATACAGGGACCAAACATAAGTTAATAAGACCGAAAATTCGAAGTCGTGTTTATAGAGGCTGAGTTTGAGGTTCTTATATCAGCTACTGATTGGGTCACCACACATGGTGGGGGACAACAAATAATTAGTATAGTTACTATCTTGACTGATTCTATGAATCGATTAGCGCTGTAATTGGCTCCCTTGAGGCATGTGACTCTTCAGAAGGCAATGTTATTAATGGGCAAATATACCTGAACTAGGATAGAACTTTAACAGTTGATTCTGTTCTTCTCAAGCTTATGACTTTTAGCTTGCTTTATGGTATTCTCCAAGTAAAATTTAGGATGCTTTCACGTTCAAGCATTTGGTATATTTGTAGTCTTTTGAGCAAGGTCATTGTGTGAAGCAAGATAGATGTGAGCTAGCTATAGTGGCACACACTTAGAAAAGAAAGGAGTCGAAGATAATGTACTAAGCTTACGGAGAGCAGGAGAATGCTTGTCTCCACTTCGGTAATACTTCTTCGTGGTGCTACCGAACTGACAGTGCAGGATGAGGATGAGGATGAGGTTGAAGATTAGTCGGAAATTCATGTGAGGCAAAAACGTGCTTCGTTAAAGTGGGAACATAATGTTATATGCTTTGTGCCACTTACTTTACAATATTCAATTATAGAGGGGAATTATTAAGCCCCAGTTTGGTCCTCATTCTAAAACTCATTTTCAACCACACATTTTCGTAATAAAATAATTTTGTACATGGATCCATAACTTTTCCATACTTTTTAACCACACATTCGTCAAAAAAATTACTTTTCACAAAATCTAATCTAAAATAATCTCTACCAATTAGGGGCTAAATCATGGAGATTGGGCTTTAGGAAGAACGTTTGCATCTTTGCAATACAAAACAGGCATATTTAATAATTTAGTTTTCATTGACTTCTTTCTATCCGATACAATGTATGTGTGTTGTGTGTTACTTCTCATTTATCCTTGATTGTTATGGATTTTCTTCTTAAGCTAGCACTTGGAGAACAATGCTACTGCAGTGTTGGCGAACGTCATTAGAATTATTAGCATTTAACTTTAAGTGCTTTTTTTGGGCTTAAAAAATTACCTAATAAGGTGCTTTTAAGCACAGCCCACACGTGCACCAGCGTGCACCAGATAAGATCAACACATTTCTCCTCTACCAGATCCTTTTATTGCTTAACTTAAATGCACAAGTAACCAGGCCAAAACATGGTTCACGTGTCTATTAGTTTTACTTTGTATATATTAATATGAACGTATCACCAGTACAATTTTCATTGTTAATCAAAAATTGTTGAGGATTCTCCCTCTTCCATCATTTTTCCATAATCTTTTTATCTTGCTCAGGAAACCAACATACTGGAGTACTTGATACCGAAAAAGTCATCCTTGAGGCATCGGTTGCCAATGGGAGACCAAGGCTTCATTGACTTTGTTGCTCATCTGCTCGAGATAAACCCCAAGAAGCGCCCCTCTGCTTCAGAGGCTTTGAAACACCCATGGCTTCAATACCCTTATGAGCCAATATCATCTTGAAGAATTCAAGATTCATGAGTTGAGTGTTTTCCGCTAAAGGAGTACTCATATAGGTGCTTCAACACGAGGGAGGAAAAGATGCTGGCGACGTTTAATGGAAAGTTTCTATTCGTCTGCAATTGATTTTCTGTGAACACCCATTCCTTTAAGTGCCTGCACAATTGGAATGCGTGTTTTGGTTTCGACGGTGACATCCATCTTCCATATAACTGCTTTGAGTTCCCATTTATTCTGAACTGAAATTTAATCTCCCATTTGCAATGACTGTAGGGCTTTTCTTTTTTCTGTGTCTCATTTGGTGGAAGGAAAGTGTTCACTCTTGTACATATTGTGTGATAATTCTTTGAGGTTATTGTGTAATAGCTGCTTACCATTGCCCATTTTGATTACTTTTTACTCATTCTTGTGGGTTGTATCATTGTGAAACAAGCAAGCCAGGTAACATATTAGGCTTGGCTAACCTTGTTTGATGTATTGAATCCTCTTCTATGTTTGTTACCGCCATATTTTTTTGAATTGATTTGACTAACAAAAGAACACGACTCATGAGATAGACGCATATGGGAAAAGCCCCTTGTCCCAACTCAATGACAGGGATAATAGGGGGGCCAATAACTGGCGCCCTTGTTTATGTCCCAGTCATTGAGATGGGACATAAAGCATGGCCCGATGAATATATTCATATGAAATTAGTCCAACGTTGACAGCAAAGCTTGTGATTAGGGGTAGGGGTGTAAGCGGTCCGATTTTACTGATTTTTGATAAATTTTTAAATCAAACCGTTTAAACTAGTTTGGGAAAAATCTAAACCTAAACCAAATCATTTTGAACAGTTTGAAAAAAAAAATTCAAACCTAAATTTAACGATTTTGTCTGATTTTAAACCGTTGGTTTCGTCGTATATTTTTTTTTGTCTACTTTTATGATATTAATTCATTAAATTCATTATATATTTATATCTTATTAACAATAAATCTAAAACATACTAAATATATCTACTACAAATTTAAATACAAAGTGAAATCACAATAAACTAAAATATAGTTTTTGTTTGTCAT
>CAIGRS010341332.1:0-11896 GCA_903798395.1 Fraxinus floribunda
ATTTTATATGTAAATCAAAAAAAAAAATTCTTATTTTTTAACTATACATTTTTCATGAAATCATTATTCCAAAATACATTTTTTTTCCTCTAAAATAAGGATCAAACAAAGTTTTTTTTTTTTAAAAAAAAGAAAGAAGGGCAGCACCTCCATATTGTTTAATAATGTAACCCTCGCTTATGACGGAAGAAAATCATGATTATAATTACTTAGGAAATTGAAAAGAGTGATAACCATAACGGTCTAAATAAATCAAGCCTGGGATTTAAAAGGAAAATCTATTATAGAGTCTAAAAAGGACGTGTTACCACTAGTACCAACTCGAGCCAATAAAATCCACCTTCGTGTTCGTTTCCTTATAAACATGGCCAACCTTCACAAGGGCTTAATAAGTTAATCTTTTTCATATAGAAGTACAATTCCCTGTAAGTAATACCAGAATTAGACTATAACTTAGTTATGTCGATGCACAAGATGAGTCTCGAGTTGCATCAAATGAAGTAGTGTGCCTCTTTGGATTTTGATGGTCGAACAAAATTCATAGTAGTTGGAAAGACAATTGTTTCCACCTAAGATGAAGGCATCTATTAGGCCCTTTTTGATACGGTTTATTTTTCATGGAACTTTCCAAGTTCCAACTTTTTTCTTGTTTGATAGCCAATTTTTTCTTGGCAAAACATTTCCCCCCCCAACCCTCCACGTGACCCTTTTTTCCAAGTTTTCATCGAATTGGTTTTCCCAACACTTTGGTGGGAAAATAGTTTTCCAACTTTTTTTTTTTTGACAATGAAAATAAATTCTATCCACAATTGTAAAATTATTTTTCTCTTTCATGGACAATTTTCATGGAAAACAAGACCAAACAAACACCAAAAGATTCAAAATTTCAACATTTTTCAGTGAAAAATTATACCAACAAAACACAATTAATTGACAATTCTCAGTAAAACAAGTTATATGCAATTCAATTTCCTGAAATTCATTTTGTTTCCACCAAAATTTCATTCTTACAATCGAACGGACCCTTAGAGTAAAGAGTTTACACTTTGATATGACATATGATTCTTTTTTATTTAAATATAAAATAAATCATTTAAAGGATAGTGAACGTACAAACAAAGTCCAGCGATCGATTAAATATAGAGTTGATAATGAATTTATTAAGCAACTGAGTTATTCTTAACGAGTAAGATTCATACAAATTGAATCAATTTTAGGTGCATATTTGATACAGTACATAATGTATATGTCAGAAGCATAAAATAAGGAGAGCCAACAACTCCAATATAGAACATGATCATGTGACCAACTTGATTACTCTTCCTGGATTCACATAAATTCTGTCGTTTTCGATTATATTTTACTTTATATAAATTTGATTTGATGTTACTAAGAATTATTATCCTAATTTGTCTCAATCTTGCCGTTGAGTCCGCAAGCGAAGAGAATTGGACTTCATTTTAATCAATTTCAAAAGATTAGGTAGTGAATAGTATTTCTTAACTCTAATAAGTTTATATAAAATTTTTCTATGCACAATTTTTTCTTTTATGTCTTCTTACTTCATCTTTGAAATATCGAAGAACGACTCAATTAACACTTAGAGGGGAGGTGAATAGGTATTTTATGCGGAATTTAAATTTATAAATATTTAAGACAAGTCACTTTAATTATTTGATCCTGATGAATTCACATGCAAATCTAACTTATGTTGAATTGCTGCAATTTGTAATTTACAGAAAGTAAATAACACCAATGATTGACGACTAAAAAAAAACCTTTGTGGGATCAAAAAACTTTAGACCCAAGGCAGTAAGAATCCATTATATACGAATAGACTCAGACTCGACTAACTCTAGTACTCTCTGACCTCCTAACTGTAATAACCAGGACATTCCTGAACTGCGTACTCATGCACCAACTCCTGCCTTTTGAAATCGTTTATCTCATGTGAATTACTGAGAACTCCTTGTTCTCCTCTAATCGGAACTCTAATTTCCTTCCTCAATCTTCAAAACTCTGATAGATATTTATGAAGTGGGTGGTTTTAGTGTTTTGATACGATGGATTTGATGTTTTCTTTGTTTGGTTGAATCAAGAGAAACTATGGATTGATGTAGGATCTTGAAAGAATGTTATCTCATGTAGAAATATGTTCAACCAACCTTTTTCACTAAATGGGGTTTCTGTATTTATAGTTTAGAGGTTTTGGGGGTGGTATAGAATAAATAGAATTCTTGAAAAACGCAAACTAGAATTTCCCGAATGACACCATCGTAGCGGTATGTGAGCGTCAATGTCTTTATTTTGAGCGCTCGAGCATCATTTTGACAGTAAAGTGGCATTATTGACTCTTTGATTTTTAAAACTAATTCTCTTTATTCCGTACTTGAATTCAAGAACTTCCAATTGATTTATACAAACTTCCAATTAACTCTTTGATTTTTAAAACTCTTTATAACTATAATTTTGTCTAAATATTGTCAATAACTTGGAAACCTAACAATTTTGAATGTATTTTAAATCGTTCTCAGAGAAGAATTTAAAGGAACGAGAAAAGAAGACGTGTTAGTGAATTATGAAAAGTTTTTGAAACGGTTTTAACTTTCAACATATTTCCAAAACACAATTCAGGACAGAGCCATCTTAGAAGATACCAACATGTATCCTGGAAAAGGCAAATTGGGAGAGAGAAGAAGTTCTTCGGAAAGTTATTGATGTGATGAAAAATATTATTTTATTGAAGAATGTGTGGTTGAAAATGAGTAGAAGAATGAAAATGAAATTTTTAATGTTTACCAAATAGGGGGCTAAGTTTGATTACTAGTTATGTCAATATTGATGGGATATGTTTTTCCTTGAAGATTCATCATTATTAGAGATTATCTTTGATTTATGGATCTAAATAGAAGTGGTAAACCGATGATGATTTTTATTAATGATGAATAGTATTATTCGACTTGCTACTTCCTAATTAACAAAAATTAGAACAAGTATCTTTCTTTCTCGAATTTTCATGGTCACAAGTTACAAGTAATGAAATATGATATTTACAAAATAGACTCTTTAAATATAAGATATTTTTTATTTTAAAAAGTCAACCCTTAAAATTATATTTCAAGAAATTTTAAGAGCATTTTCAAGAGACGCTTTAAACTGATGATATCTCTATTTTAAAGAGTCAAACCATTAAAATTATATTTCATGAAACTCTTTAAATTAATATTTTAATTTAGAGCGAGATCGCTCTCTAATTCAATGCATTCAAAATATTTCAATTTTCAATGGAGAAAAACAATATAATAATTTGGAATGAAGTTGGTGAAATTAAAGGATAGGTAAAAATAATAAATATTTCTTGAAGTAATAAAATTAATTGTTAAATATAAAAAGCATGTTAGAGGACTTAAAAATTTTCTCTCTAAATTTATAGAAACTAACTAAATTATAAAATATGTTTTTTTTAAAAAAAAATAAAAATAAAGAGTCTCTTAATGTTTCTATCAGAAAAAGTTTTAGAGATGTCTTGATTAACTTAAATCTTTTTCCGCTTGTTTTACACATAAATTAAATGAATTCGTTATTTTACTCTAATAATATTTTTAGTATATTTTGTTAAATTAAACTTATAAATACTTTTATACATGGATTAACTATATTGGTTACTTAGAGTTAAATGTCAAACGATCTTATTATATTCTTAAGTAATAAATTGTTTTATTAAATATAAATCTTAATCATTAAAATATTGAGAAATAGATAAAAAGTAGCTTTAACTGATTTATTTATATTTTATTAGAAAAAATTTAAATTTACATTTACTAAAATCATTATTAATAATATTTAAGATTATTGAAATTCCAACCTACTTTGTTTAAGCAAATTGACTTTCATTGGTAATGAATGAGTGTCATGATAGGCGATCATGCTACGTGGGGGCCAAAAAAGAATGAAATAATAATTACTCAGTTCCAATTATTTTACCTTAACTTATAAGCAAGTTTTTGTTCAGACAAGAAAAGAAAAAGGAATATGTATATATAAAGTCAAAGCACAAGTTGGCTAGTTGACCACGTGGCATGGGTGCAAGCAAGGGGCAAAATTTGATATTTGTCACATTAATTTTGAGGTTTTGGTTATCACTAGTTTTTTTTAGATAATATTACTTGAAAATTTCTTTTTAAACTTTCGATGCATTGTATTTATCTTAGCTAGTTGTCATTAGGAAGATATTTGCACATAAAGCCTAGAATAGATAGGTGAAAATGGTTTTGCTTATGCCCGAGTGTGGTGGGCAGGATGGATTAAAACGATAATTATTTAAAAAATGAGATATATCTAGAAAATACGTGTCTTTATTTAGACGAAACTGTTGTTAAAACAAGAGAATGTAGAAGGAGATAACAATGATAATAGAAATAATATTGAAAATGAAGTAATATGCTAATCATCCATGAAAATGTTGAAACTTTTTATGAAAAGCCATCAGAAGTCAAAATTTTGAGGAAAAAAAGAGCCTAACGGCTAGTTTTGATAGCCTAATTATAGATTGGGCGATAGCTCTGACTTATTTTTTTGGCAAATTTTCTTCTATTTTGGATCTAAACATTGATTTTTTCTTTTCCTCAATATACAAAACATGTCCAATTCTCCCTGTAATCATAATTCTTGAACAAAATTATAACAATCCCCCACTTAATCAAAATTATATAGATCGCACTAGCAATACTTCTACATAAAGATTAAATAGCGTTTGATTAATTTGAATATAACCATAGTGTAATCCTCACAAAGTATCATCGAAATTTTAGGTTGTATAATAGTTTTGAACTAGTTATTCCTTGTGATGACACTTATGCAAACACACACGAGTGTCATGTGTTTCATAAGTTCCTTAAACTCGCTTAGTACTATTATGACATTGTGCTTATCTTATTTGTTGAACTTTTAAAAAAGAAACTCCAACTCTCTATTGAGCCAGCATCACCTCGAAATTTATTTAAGTGAAATTCTTTCAATATCTTTGTTACTTCTAGACATACTTGTACTTAGTACCAGACTCCAATAAAGCTTAAACTTCAACTTTCCTTTAAGTAAAAAATAGCATTATTAGCTTATTATAGGGTTTTTTTGTGGAACTAATAATGTTGAAACTATCCAATTAACGAATAGCTTCTTGTTATCATTTGAACATGTGAATTACTGCTTTAATAATGACTAGTAGGGTTGCCGTCATAGATGACTCTTTTTAATTTAGAAGTTTCCACCCCATCTTACTCGATATATCTATTACTAACTCTCTATTAAATTTTTTAGTTAAAGGATCCGCAAAATTCTCATTTAACTTAACTTAATTTAAGAAAATTATTCTATTGTTGATTAATTTTCTTATGTAGTCGTGTTTTAACTTACATGTCTAGACTCAGGGGCGGACCCAGCACTTGGCCAGCCCCTGCGGCCGCCCGTGCTGGGTCCGTCGGAAGCTTCAGGACTCGCTGCCGGAGTCACTGTCCGTCGGGAAGAAGAATTGAAGAAGAAGAGCTGCTGATTTTTTTTTCTTTTTTCCCCCTTTCCTATTTTTTGATTTGTTTGGGCTTTATTTTTTTTTAAAAAAAGGCCCAATTAATGACCCAATTAACCGATTTTGCTTGCAATTGAAATTTGTAAGTCCATTAGATTAGCCCACATTCCACAACAAGACCAATTTAACCAATTCCAATTAACCATTTGTTTAACCAATTGTCCGGCAGAGAGGGGGAGAACGAGTGAGTGAGTGAGTGACGAGGGCGAAATTGACAGGTAGACAGAGTCACGGTCACGGAGGAGTGGAGGACGGTGGTCGGTGACTCGGTGGACGGTGTGGTCACTGCGGTGGACTAGTGCAATAGCTGCTGGAGGCTGGATCTTCGAGTCTTCGACCGTCAGTACAGGTAATAGGCTAATAAGTAATAGCTCAAAAATCTTGCGATTCTTGCCCTTGAAAACTTGAAATCAATATTGCTATTTTCTATTTGCTATTTGCTAGTGCTTGTGAGTTGTGATTTGTGAGATTTTGTTATAAATTATGATTCTGGATTTTTGGGTCACTGGCCGTGATTTCTGTTTTTATTCTCTTTTTTTTTTTTTTAGTTTTTTGTTTTTGTGAATTTGTGATTTATGAATTATGAGAAATGAGAATTTATGTTATATTATTGTTTATGCTTATAATTTTGAATTGTGTAAAGTGAATTGTGATTTGGGAATTTAGGGTTTTAGGAAATTAGGGATAAGGAAAAAAAAATTAATGGTGAAGATGTTTTGCAGATTATGGAGCGATTTAATTAGTTTATTTAAATATGTATCGAATTATATTTTTTGCTATAACTATCGTCGCCGGTCAACTGTCTCCGCGACTCCCCCCTAGCTGACCCAAGCTTCTGGGTCCGTCCCTGACTGTACACCAAGCTCGGCTCAAAAGGAAAAAATTTGCCACTTCGGACTATGAGCTCTAATGACAAAGATGTGAACCCAATGAGGGCAAAAGAGATCTCTGAAGAAGAGATTTCTCGAAATATAACGCATCAGTGACCCTATCACCGGTATCGTAGAGGCAACAGAACTTCCCAACTCATCGTCGAAGGGGCTACCATGGCTGCAAACATGAGGAACATTGCAGCTCAAAATGCTGCCATGCAGGAGCTCCTCATGCAAGTGCAGAATAGAGGGGGTCTTCAAGCCCATAGACGAACTGAGACAGAATCCAGCAGAAGAACTCGCCTGAGTCCCCAAGGCGAAGTCCCCATTGAGAGAGAAGTAGGAATGGACATTTCTAACTACACAGCCGCTCCAGCCAATAACGCCCCAGCAGATGAGAACAACTTCCCTCCGGAGTATGAAGAGCAGCCCCAGAGGTCTGCCAATATCTTCGATAGAATTGGACAAGTGTCTAGAAATAGGTACCAGCCTATCCACCAAATGGCTCGGCAGCAGGGGCGCTAACAAAGCCAGGAAGTTCAAGCCCCTCCGCCTAGAAACAGTCGCGAGAGGCAAAATACAGTAGATTGGGAAAATAGGGGTGAATTCACCCAACCCCCACCTCGTCTAGAAACGGATAGAAATGACCATGAGGAACCATGCAGGTCATATGAGCTTGATGACGACTTGCCCTTCTCCAGGGAACTCCGTACCTTTTTTATGCCCCATAACTTTGTCCCTCCAAAAATTCATAAGTATGAAGGAAATGGCGACCCAGAGAAGCACCTCGACAAATACAAAACCCAAATAAGCCTAAGAGGCGTCTCGCCAGCCTTGAAATGTAAGGCTTTCCACCTCACTCTTGGCGGTGCTGCTGAGGTGTGGTACAGCAGATTGGCACATCTTAGCATATGAAACTGGCCAGACATGAAGAAGGTGTTTCTGAACCGGTATCTTTCGAGGAAGGAGGGAGAGGCGCTAATACAGCGCCTACAAGACATGAGGTAAGCAGCGGGGGAAACTCTGAAGAGCTACCTCACTCGTTTCGCTGATGAGATTACTTATTGTGAGCAAGTGACGAATAAGGAGGCCCTTACAGCTCTGAAAGGAGGCTTGAATGTGAATACTTTGTTTTGGAGGGATGTTCGAAGTAAAAACCCTTCAACATATGACGAAATGGTGGAGATGATGAAAGTTGAAATTGTCAACGAGAAGATGATTGACCATCGAAATAGAGCCGCCCAGGGACTCCCACCGCCTCAGAGGCAAATTGGTAGAGGACCTACCGCTCAGATAGTAAGCCAGCAATAGACTCAGGCCGAACATGCTATAGCTTCCACCTCGGGGCAAGCACTAGCAACTGCTGCACTGAACGCAGTGCCTACCTTGGCCTATGAAAAGCTGGCCCCAGCGCCAATAATCCAACAAGGAACACGGGACGACTCTCAACCTCTAGAAATAGAGGACGAGGCGGAGCGCCTAGAAATAGGCCCCAGGAGGATCTACGGCCTTACTGCACTTTTCATCCCTACTACGGCCATGACACAAGCGATTGTTGAGATGCAAACCGACCCTCAAGCAATCCTCACAATGCAAGGGATAATTGTTACCAGAATAACACTCTGAGACGCGCCTCTACACGAAGGGGAGAAACGAGGTAACATTTTCCACACAATGATAGAAATGATGATAGGGAAAGACCCTGAAGCGGGTAACGTCCTAAAGGGATTCAGCTGCTTCCAACAAACAGCAACCCATTCGAGAAATTGACACCATAATTGGTGGACCCCACGTAGGAGGTGAATCAAAAAATGCTCAGAGAAACTATACCAGAGAAGCGAGGAGTTCGCCCATGGCAAGTTATACAATAAGCCAATCTTCAGGGGGGATGACTGTGGAGCCTATTACATTCATCGAGGAAGACGCGGCAGGTGTGCACTTCCCACACTGCGACGCCTTAGTAGTCCGAGCCGTGGTAGCCCGCAATGGGCTGAAACGCATGCTGGTGGATAATAGCAGTTCAGTCAACATCCTGTTCGGCTCTACTTTTGACAAGATGGCAGTAGATCATGCGCTAACACCAATGGCTTCACCCCTCTACGAATTTATCAGGGATAGCATCATCCCTAGAGGTAAGATTACTTTGGCTGTTGAAATAGGGGCTCTGCCCTAGTTAGCACACCACTTCATGGAATTTTTATTAGTTGATCGACGATCTGCCTATCACGGAGTTTTGGGAAGGCCAGCCTTGAAAGAATTATGGGCAGTCACTTCCATCCATCATCTCTGCATGAAACTCCCGACGAAAAGAGGAATTGCCACTATCCGGGTGATCAGATGGAATCTAGGGAATTCTACCACAACTCTCTGAGGAAAGCATAACTGCGAGTTAACATGGTATTGGACGCTGAGATGTCGAGGCCCCTGAAGAAAGGCCACCTCTGACAGTAGATGATGTCATGGCAGAGGCCCGAACTGAGATTTTCCTAAAAGAACTGGATCCCAAGATCATTGAATCTGAATCCCAAACCACCCCGATGGAGAAACTGGAAACATTTCCAGTAGACCCACGGGATGCGTCGAAGGTTCTGCACGTCGGCATAGACCCTAGAGTCAGCTGCCACCACTTGAAATTTGATCCGAACTGCATCCCACATAGGCAAAAGAAAAGGGTTTTGAATGCCGAAAGGAATGAGGCCTTGAAAGAAGAGGTAGAAAAGCTCGTCAACAATGGCTTCATCCGTGAACCCAACTATCCGAAGTGGATTTTAAATCCTTTTCTTGTAAAGAAGTACAACAACAAATAGAGGGTCTGTATTGACTTCTCCAACCTGAAGCAGGCCTGTCCAAAGGATAGCTTTCCACCTCCTCGAATCGAACAGTTAGTGGATTCAACCGCTAGGCACNCGTCAACAATGGCTTCATCCGTGAACCCAACTATCCGAAGTGGATTTTAAATCCTTTTCTTGTAAAGAAGTACAACAACAAATAGAGGGTCTGTATTGACTTCTCCAACCTGAAGCAGGCCTGTCCAAAGGATAGCTTTCCACCTCCTCGAATCGAACAGTTAGTGGATTCAACCGCTAGGCACGAATTGTTAAGCGTGATGGACGCCTATTCCAGTTATAACCAAATCCCCATGTTCCTAGGCGACGATGAGAGCACCTCCTTCATCACTAATAGGGGGCTTTACTGCTATAAGGTGATGTCCTTTGGTCAGAAAAACGTTGGGGCCACCTATCAGAGGTTAGTCAACAAAATAGTCAACAAAATGTTCGCTGATCAGCTCGGAAAATCTGTGGAAGTTTTTGTTGATGACATGTTGGTTAAAAGCCTCCGAGCTGGAGAACACATCAAGCACCTGGATGAAACCTTTCAGATACTAAGAAGGTACTGTATGAGGCTGAACCCTCTTAAATGTGCCTTCGGTGTAGTCTTGGGTAAATTCTTGGGTTACATTGTAGATCAGAGGGGAATTGAGGCCAACCCAGAGAAAATCAGGGCTTTGATCGAAATGAAATTGCCACAGAACCCCAAAGAGGTGCAACGGCTCACCGGCAGGGTAGCCGCACTCAATCGCTTCATCTCAAGGGCCACTGAAAAGTGCCTGCCATTCTTCAAAATCCTTAAAGGAGGGAAAACATTTCAATGGACCTCGGAATGTGAAAAGGCGTTTCAGGAGTTGAAAAATCACTTGGGACACGCATCCTTCCTCAGCAAACCAAAGGAAGGAGAATCCTTATTGCTATACTTGGCAATAGCTAAAGAATCACCAATTGCAAATGTAATATGTAAGCAAAGCCTTATTACCTGCTGAAGTGCGTTATCCAGATATGGAGAAACTGGCTCTAGCATTAGTCACGGCTTCTTGAAAGCTGAGGCCCTATTTCCAGGCCCACAGCATTCACATTTTAACGAATTTCCCGCTAAGGCAAGTCCTGCAAAAGCTAGACGCTTCAGGAAGGCTGCTAAAGTGGGCCATTGAGCTTAGTGAATTTGATATAATATACACGTCCCGGACTGCAATCAAAGGTCAATCCCTAGCAGATTTTGTGGCTGAATTCGCTAAGGCCCCGAAAATTGAAGTAAATATGGGGCCAGTGGAACCCCCCACCTGGAATCTCTATGTTGACGGTTCCTCAAGAGAAACAGGCTCCGGAGCTAGTGTTGTGCTGGAAAGCCCAGAGGGGCATAAGCTGAACTGCGTCGTCAGGCTTGGGTTCAAGGCTTCCAATAATATGACTGAATATGAGGCCCTTTTGGCGGGACTTCGGTTGGCAAAAGAACTGCAAGTGAAGAGAGTAATCATCAGTAGCGATTCACAGCTGGTGGTGAATCAAGTGAACGAGAACTTTGTGGCTAGAGACAAACACATGGCAGCCTACCTAAAGCTAGTGATGGACTCCCTACCCAGCTTCGAAAAGTTTGAACTGGTTCAAGTGCCACGCCATGAGAATTCCCAAGCGGATGCATTATCAAAATTGGCCAGCAGCAAAAATTCAGAACTGCTCAAGATGGTACCAATTGAGCATCTAGCTGAACCCTCTATTAAGAAGGGTGAAGAGCTGATGTGGATTGAAAGTACACTTCCTTGGATGCTACCCATCTTGGCCTACCTGAAAGAGCAAACTTTGCCGGAAGATGAAACTGAAGCAAGAAGACTTCGAAGAAGAGCTGCTCACTTCATCCTTCAGGATAATATTCTGTATAAGCGGAATTTCTCCTCTCCCCTCCTCAGATACACAGGGGGAGAAGAGGTGAATTACATCCTAAGAGAAGTTCATGAAGGCGTTTGTGGAAATCACTCCGAGGGACCAGCCCTAGCACACAAAATACTCCGACATGGATATTATTGGACAACCCTGAAAAAGGATGCCATTGTTTGTAAGAAAATGTAATAAGTGTCAATGCTTCTCCAATGTGCAAAGGCTACCCTCTCAAGAGCTCACCGTTGTAACTAGCCCCTGGCCATTCGCCAAATGGGGCGTGGATTTTATTGGGCCCCTGCCCAAAGGAAGAGCAAACGCTCGCTTCGTCATTGTTGCAATTGATTACTTCACGAAGTAGGTAGAAGCAGAGCTTCTATCCAAAATTATTGAAGCAAACACCTCTAAATTTTGGTTGTCGGGTTAATTTAAGTCGATGCTTTCTAGTTTTAGGAAGCGAGAGGTATCAAAATGACTTGGGAACTTTCTGACCTTGAACATCGTTGTAACGGAGTTAAGAATTTAGAGAGTATGCAATTGGAGAACTTTTGTAATAGCATCTGGACTATCAGTAAATTTAGACTTTCTGACTATGATTGGAGAACTCAGATCAAGGTAGATAGTAAACTTACCTATTTACATGGGCGGACCCAGGGGGCCCTGGGGGGGCACGTGCCCCCCCCATTCCCACTTTTGAGATTTTTTTTTTTTTAAAAATCATGTTTGATATCGATTCA
>CAIGRS010341345.1:0-18629 GCA_903798395.1 Fraxinus floribunda
AGTTTTCTCTCACTTTGTATGTATTTTCATCTTTCCTATAATCTTCCGCTACGTCAGGTTTCCATTCCTTTAGCCGAGACAACTTCTCCATTTCCCATTTTGATTGTAGCTTTATAGTCAGAGTTCAGATTTCAAAAGATCTCCTCGTTGCTTGTCATGTGGTTTGTATAGGCACTATCAATGAATCAAGAATCCTTCTCCACCATATCAGTCACATGAAATGCCAGAAACAAGTGATCCTCATCTTTCTTTTCATGAGCAAGTGAAGTTTGCTGATTTTGATGTCTTGACTGATGTTTTGTTGGCGTTTGATTTTGGAGTTTAGCTTTGCAAAACTTCTCTAAATGCCCAAATTTCTTGCACCATCTACACTGTTTAGGCTTCCAGTAATAGTTTTCCAAATGATTTGTTTTGTTACAAATACCACATAGAGGATATGTATCTCGACTATCTTTGGTCTTTCCCTATTTGCTACTGCTGCATTCTCTTCTCTCTTTTTTCATCATATTGCCTTTTTTCACCACTTCCTCTTGAGTATTGTTGCTTGTGTTTTGCAGTAAAAGGTCCTTCTCATAACCCAATAGAGCTCCTGCAAGTTCTGTTAATGAGAGACTTGACAAGTCTTTTATGTGCTCAATGGTTGTTGTTAAAGTATCAAACTTCTCAGGCAAGGTGATTAGCACTTTTTGGACTACTCTTTTATCAGAAACTTTCTCCCCATTTAGCTTGAGTTGATTAACAATATCCACAACTCTTGAAGTGTAGTCCTTAATTTTTTCAGCTTCTTTCATCTAAGATTTTCAAAATCTCTACTCAAGGCTTGTAACCTTACAACCCTTACTTTTTCTGAACCTTTGAACTCGTCTTCAAGCTTGTCCCAAGCTTCTTTGGCTGTAGACATAGAAACAATTCTGGGAAAAATCTCTTCAAACACTATTGTGTACAAGAATGAAAGTGCTTTCATATTTTTCATGGATTGATCCTTTTATTGCTTCAATTGTGTCACTGTGTAGTTAGCATCAGCTTCAGGTGGTTCATACCATTGCTCAATCACTTCCCAAAGATCACGTGCCATCAAAAAAGCTTCATTTTGACAGACCAAAAATCATAATTTTCACCATTAAACACTGCTGGTAATGGGGGTGAAGAAGAGCTCATTCATGCCATTTTTAACTTTCTCACAGGTTACTGAAAATGTAAATATCGAATATGAGCGTTTTTCTCAGCTTACCGAATTTCAACCCTTTCTTTCAGCTTACCGTATTTCAACTGATCTTCTTCTCCCTTTTTTCTAGTCTCCTTTCAGAGATCGATAGTGCTCTGATACCAAATGTTAGCTACTTTCTTTAGTGTGAAAGAGCTCTAAACAATATCTGCCTCTAAAACTTCAAGAATAGAAGAGAACCAAACAACAAGTTTGAAGAAACAAAAAAGAGTACCAAAAACAGAGGAGTGAAGAAAGAACGAGAGTTTTTTTTTTTTTTTTTCATTCAACAACTGAATATATAAATACATTATCAATCAGTTCATCATGGTCATTGCAGGGTACATACTTTCTATTGTAGACAAAATAATAAAATAAGTTTGAGTTTTAAATAAAAGCTTCACATCCTTCATGATTCAAGCACATCATCCCAACAGATGAAGAAAAGGGTAAAAAATCAAACTTCAATGTCCTTTTATTAAACGATGCTAAATAGAAACTAGAAGATGAACCCAAAAGACTGTGTTGATGTACAATATTTTTTATTTTTGTATATATCACAAGGCATCTAAACAGACAAGGAAGGAGTGAGAGTGTTCATAAATTCCCACATATAGTTTGTGTTGTAACTTAACAAAACAACCTTCACAATCAGACAAGGGGTGTCCCACTGTCCCTCTCCAGTTTCACACCTCCGACTAGTGAAGTTTCTCAATCAAATCTATGAAATTTCCCAATTTTAATTCCTCACCGAAATGACGAGCCTTAATTGATGCTATATGTTCGTCACAAATTTATAACTAAAATAATCTACTTATACAATTATGAGTAAATTAATTAAACTAAATGTAAATTATGCTGAATGCAAGCATGTTTTAATGAATTACAAGCACACTAACATCCCGAATTCCCATCCAATAATCTTTTTTTAACTTTAGTTATACCCGTTGACAACACGATTTAATTTTGAAGAATTAATATTCATATTTTATTTAACAATCTCTCTCAAGTAACGTTAAATTTACTCTCATATATGTCTTGAGTCTTCGACTATATTTCTATGACAGATGCGAACATACAAGAGTGCATGAATTTTTATGAATACTTAAAGATTCATATAAACCATAAAGGTATATTTTTATCTTCTATCTGATCTATTGGCGATTTAAACTACGTCGGACCTATTTTCTTTTGAATGCACCCACCAAATTCATACAATTACCGTGCGCAATTATTGTCGAGAAAAGATAATCATGTAAATCATTCAAAATCTAAAAACGTGTTTTCAATGTCAAATATATAAAAGTAGAGATTAAAAATTCGTATTAAAAGGCTTATCGTTCTCCTAACATAAAGAAATCTAGCATAACATGTTATGAAAAAGAAAACAATAATTGACGTTTCTTGCCATCTTCTATGCTCTCCAATGAGTAGTCATATATTTCTCAAAGGCCCTAGGTCTTTAAAAGACATCCCAAATATTGTTTCCATAAGAGTTGGAGTCTTACAAAGAACCCAAAAATTTTCTTTCGAAAATGTACTATGCTATAGCATAGTTCAATCGCATGCTATAACATAGTTCAACTAATTTCATCCCCTGAAAATTCCTGTTGCCTAACATGCGACCACATGGATAAATGTACTATGCTATAGCATAGTATAAGCAAAGATCCATTTTTTGTGTTTTAGTTCCTAATCTCCGTTTTCTCATCTCTTGATCTCTTTTTTCGCTTCTTTTTCTTTCCATACTTTATTCATTCGATCAATTGGTCTTTGACTCTTTCACATCTTCATTTATTCTTCCGGATCATCTTTTGTTTATTTGTATTTTAGTCCCTAAACTTTTTTTTTTCATTTTAGTCCCTTTTGCTCGTTTCTCCTAAATTCAACCATATTCATCAACGTTGTCTTGTGAAACATAATTTTTATAGAATTAAACTATATTCCAATATATTTACCGACAATTATTCATATTTTGTGGCCTAAATAAATGTTAAAATGCACTTATCAAATCTCCAAAACTTGAACAATTGTTTGTCCTCAAACAAATTATAGTTTAACTTCACACGAAATGTGATTTGATAACATGCCCTATCTCAGGATGGGAATTTTACAATCAACACTATGAATAATTTCAACACTATAAAATCAAATCAACCTCCACCTGTTACATGCAAAACTCGATGTGTGTGAGTGTAAACTCATGTAAACATATCAAGCTCATGACTGGTTCAACTCCCAACTCGTAGTAATCAAATATTTCATTTCTTAGCTCGAGAGATACACATCTCCAAACTTATTTTTTTCACTCAATTTTCTGAGGGTGCGTCATAAAGCTAAAGTTTAGTCAATTCTAATCGTTACTTTCTCTTAGTTTGGATGTATCTTATCCTTACAAGTACACACACTTCTACAAGTCGAGATTCTCTTATATATATTTTTATTGCTTCAACTTTTACGACATAAACTAAGCTACTTGTCTTGCATCAAAGGTATAGTTCCATCAACCAACTGTCTTAGGGCTTAATCAATGTAGTTGTGTCTTTTCTCAATTTTTTTCTCTTTTCCTCTTTTTTTCTTTCAAACTTCTTCTCATTTGCTTTTTATACAACCCATATGGTAAGCTTTAAGCCGATAATTCTCTAGTTAGTTAACTTTGGGGTACCAAATTTTAAATCTTTGCAGACTTATTCACTCGAGTTATACAGGCTCAAAAATATGATTTTATTCACACATAGATTAGTGTTATGCCCCTTTTCTTTTAAACATTCAGTCTCTAAAACCAACCCCCTAACTTAAGACTTTCACCTCATTTTCGTCTTATTGATTTTAGACAATTTACACAAGATAATTTCATGCAACACATCTTAACGTTCCCGTGTAACAGCTCAACCATCTCCAAACTTTTCTAAAAATGGATTATGTATAAATACAATAGGGGTTTTTCGAATTTAACTTACTGTATTAAACTCTTCTCTAAGTAATGAGTCAAATCACTAAATTAATGTGTAAAACATGAGTGTCGCGCATAGAGAATGTCAAGTTTCACATAAACAAGTATTAGATAATCTAATCGTGCAATATTTCTACCATTGCTAGTCTATGTCTATTCCAATATTCAACATGATTGTCGATAAGGCCATCAAACCCACACAAGCATACAAAACAATAAACAAATACTAGAAAATAAATAAAAATTACTACTAATTTTTTGAACACGAACAATCACATAAAAGAAGTAAATTATACACAAATATTGATGAATGTCAGAAATATCATGAAAATTCTGTCACCCCCAAACTCATACAAAATATTGTCCTCAATGTAAGGACAAAAATAATCTAAATAAAGGATTAAGGATCATAAGCTCCCCAGGAGTAGATGCAGATAGGTAGAAAGATCAAGTTGGTCCGGTTGGTAGACGTCATGACAACTAGCACTTTTCTTGCTAGACTTTAATTTTCTGTTTCAAGAATTCAAAATAAATATTAATGATAGCAATTAAGATTTAAATATTCATAATGTATTCAGAGCAAGAAGAATTCTAATATTTTAACGTTGAGAAGATTGAAATCCAATTGCGACATTAAGAATGCATATCACATCAATGTAAGCTCAATATAATGCTATGATGTTAACGATGAACCTAAATAAAATGAACTCGAGAAGTAAACATGCCTAAGTTACTAATGCAAGTCTTAAAGTACCGCCTAAAACGTGTTAAAAATAATTTAAATGCACGAGTTCCTAAATATGGTCCTAAAATATTAATGTAATCCCTAAAACTACGTATAATAAAGTAGTTAATTCAAAATAAGTGAAAATAAATAGAAAAATGGGTTGCTTCCCATTAAACGCTTAATTTAAAGTCTAGAGCTTGACTTTTGAGTGATTTACTCATGGAGGTTCAAAGCAGACTGCATTGACAAAACAATTCACACTATGTTTAGCATTATCAACTCCCTTGTCGATTTTCCAAACTTGAAAAGCTTTCTTTATCCTTGAGGTTTCCAATGATTCCACATATTCCTTCCTATGTGGGCACTTTTTATAATCTTTTACTTCTTCCTCTCACATCTTCATTTCTTTTTTTGGATCATCTTTTGACTATTTTCACTTTGGTCCCTAAACTTTGATTTTCTTTGATTTTAGTCTTTTTTCGCCTGTTTCTCCTAAATTCCACAATATTCATCAATGTTGTCGTGCAAAATATAATTTATATAGAATTAAGCCCTATTCCAATATATTTACCCACAATTATTCATATTTTGTGACATAAATAAGTGTAAAATACACTTATCTTAATGGTGAGAAGCAAAAGCTAACTACATAACAGCCCATTTGACAGGACTTTTAAAAAGTAAAAAACTGTTTGAGCCTAACAAACTGTTTTTGAACAGTCTAGAAATGCTTTGTTTGATTATGAGAACTTTTAGAGAACGATGACATAAACAGAAAGATGTGTTTTGAACAGAAAGTATCTTATTCATTAAGCTATTGTGCAATAAATAGAAATCCTGCCAAACAATTCCTAAGTTGGGGTAACATAGCAACATTATACAGTGTATCGAATTCATTTCCATTTTCCATATTGTATGATCATGCACAAGTACGTACTTGTGTTCCAAAAGAATACCGAAAATTTTCACAAAACAAGCCACATTTCTATATTTCTTCCAGTAGGTTAGGGTCATCAATAACATCATACGAATCCCGGCCTACCTATTCATTTTGATTGAATAAAAGAATCACAACTAAATACATTGCAGATTCATTTGTCACAATTCATGCTTTTCTTTGCAACTCAATAACCTTGGTGGGTGCCACTGTGTTCTCTGTCTGTAGAAAATGTGCTATGGTTTCACCAATACAGCTTTAGAGGCATCCAAATGGTTAAGACGACAGGTTCCAACAAGATATTCCGGTAGCTCTTCAGGTGTATTGGCCTGCATAGTGTAAGGAAAGTATCAATAATGAGACCCAAAACGACTTAAATAAACACATGCACTTGAGAATTTTCTTCTTATTGTATAGACTGTCAGCCAGTCGAATTAAGTGGAATCTTAATCAAGGAGCATGCATTTTAATAGAGTACAGAAACTTCTGTAGGTTGCTTTACCTGTACTAAAAATGCCATCTCAATGACCAGATTGTTAAGGTAACCTAGAACAAGGCTGACCACACCCCTTGCAACCGTGGATGAACCAATATCAACACCAAGCTGACATGAATCAACATATTAGCTTTGATCATAATGTCGGATAATACATATTTCTGAAAAGGAATATGTTGCTGGGCTTTATGAAAGCTAGTCATTAATAAATGAGCTTAAATTGTCATAATAGAGACATGCGAAAGTAATTTATCAATCATCGGATACTAAGATGGCTAGAGTTACTCTGTTGCTAAACATACAGATTTGGTAGCAATGAGGCATTACATGTTGTAATTGAGTTACAGACAACAAACTGTGCTTATGCCAGCATTTATAAAGACGTGGGGCTTTCATTTTCTTAACCAACAAAGACATTCAAGAATAGTTTCCGAAATCATTTTGTCTCCAAAACTCTCAGTTACGAATCCCCTCCAACAAATCAAAGGGGGGGAAAAACTGATTTTAAAAAGGGAAGCAGCAATCCCACCTTTTGAGACTCAATTTCTATATTTCGAATAAAATATTGTAAGATGTCTAATAATATTTCAATTAAACGGACCATACTCAAGGATCAAAACAATTGTAGATAAGATATTTTTTTTTTTTTTGATAACCATGGATGTCCGGCCAACTGCGCGCACCTCGACTAATCCCACTAGGCTCTGAAGTTTATGGTCGGGTACTCACCTCAGTGGCCCTGAGGAGACTCGAATTGGTGACCATTGGGGAACAAACCCAAAGCCTGACCAATTGAGCAACCCCTCAGGGTTAATTGTAGATAAGCTATACAACTCACTTCCTAGAGTTATTGCCAACCGAAGTTTGAAGATATTTTGCCTTTAATAAAATTTCAACAGGGGTATATCATCATTGATTTAGCAAAGTCAAAATATGTAAATCAATTCTTCTTGCATTTATGTTCAATAAATAATAGAAATTGAAGATTATGAACCAGATCCCAATGTACATGAACACATGCAAGTGAAATATGATAGAGAATCAGCAGGTGGTCCAAGATAAAATTACAGTTGCACAGTACCTCCAAGTAGTTCTTTCCACGGAAATAATTAATTTCAAGTGCTTGCCCAATGAGGCAAGCTTTTTTCCCAACACTCTGTTTGACTATCCATGAACCCTGCAAAATAGATTGAAGATACCATGATCTGTGAGCTTCATCTTATGCTGAGTGTTTAATGTTTTGATTACTCGTGATGCAACAAGGTGAGTTGTTTAATACAAAACTTTGTTACATCATCGTACATGGCTGGGATCAATCGATAGGCACTTTTATTGAGGAAAAGAATCCAGGATGAATGCTTTTTTCATTCGCTATGCGCTGACTGGATGTGTACTATTCATGAAACTAGATAAATAGCAAGCATTGAGATAGTATGCTTGGATGGGAAAGGTAATATTTTGGGAGATGAAATAGTTGAGTGCACATGACAACAGATATAATCTGATAAATGATGTGTTTAACTGCATTTCAATGTGTAAATTTTCAAGTGACAATATTTTAGTTGACCCTGGTTATTTCACATAATATCTTTCTGCATTATCCTCAAATTTACAAATCACATTCAAAAGAACTATATATCTCAATGGACCCAACCAAATAAACAAAATAACTTCACAATGTTTTGGGCCAAAAATCCAGTTTGACAAGCGATGGACTCTCTTTGAACAAATTCCACTTAGTTTTAGCAAAAGCTTTGCAAACCTTTAACAAAATCACTCTAACAGGCTAATATGCTAACTCTCATATACACCATTTTCCTCCATCCTGGAAAACAATCAAGTTGAAATTCTTATGGTTAAGAAGTCAAAGGAATAAGGATGTACTGCAAGGCACGAGGGATCATTCTGAACCAACATAAGATGAAAACAACCCCCCCAAACAAACACAAACAAAATTGATTGGAAGAGCTAGACTTCAAAATTGATTGAAATTTGTCAGATGGCCACAACACCAAAGAAAAGATAGTTAAACTCAAGGAATTGAGACCAAGCAAATCCGACTGTTATTTCAAGTCCTGTAAAAGCATATATAATGCAGCAGCTCAAGTCGGCTTCAGCTAGACCATCTGATAGATCCTAAATGTAAGCCTCAAATTTTATAACATGCAATATATTCTTAGAAATATAAATGGCATACAGGTGATTTTTTAAGTTTCACCAAAGGGACGAACCATCATGCCTAATGTTCAATTCCAATCAGCAGAATAAGGCTTGATGACATCCAATTATAACAAAATACTGGCAATAAAGAGGCGATGACATCTAGCACTGACAGGTCAAAAGAAAACTCAAAGCTAATTTCTCTTGTGTCTGACACCTAGAAAAAGGAAGACCAGGTTAAGAGCTACTTAAATCTGATTGATAAAAGAACTATTCCGCATCTTTGCCAAAGTTCAACTCGTCTTCGAAGATGCTCCATATTGGTAATAAATTTCTTGATGGCAGCAATCAAGGACAAATCCCAAACTCAATGAGTGTTTCTACGTTTTACTCGAACCAAATGAATGGAAAGAGAACTAGTCAATGAGTATTCAAACAAGAGAACATTGATTAGGAACTACAATACTGTTTATCTTGACGATACACCTCAATTCATCGGAAAGGGGATACAACAAAAAAATTCAGTGGCTCAAAAATCAGTTGGAATACTGAAAAACTAAACGAGAAAAGATAAGGAAAATGAATCTACAAGGCATGAACAATTAGTCCAAAAGCAAGAGAAAATTAAACGCACATCTAAATGCAAATTATAATGAGCAAAAAACTGAAAAGAAAAACAGTAACCATTAAGTGAAATGCAACTGAATGCAACTGAATGCAACAATAACTGCACTGACCTTTGAAATGTATGGTATGAGCTTGAACCTCGAATTTCTATAAGCATCATCCCCATTGACAAAGCTCTCTAGCAAGGGAGAATCTTCAATAGGAGTACTCATCATATAGTATAAAGCAAGGTTATATGTTGTTGAACCTGGGACCTAGATTATTAAAATTGAAGTCAGTAACCGATTATCTTTCTACCTCCAAAATAGTAAAAATGCTTAAATGAACGAGGCCCAATTTACCTGTATGTTCACAATAAAGAAGAACTCTGGGCCTCCCTTTGCTGCATATTTCTACATATCAGACATAGCAACTTCATTTCAGTGATTGATCACCGCATGAGCAGTATACATAAATTTTGCAAAGGTAATAAAAGTGGATAAACTCTAGACGAAAATGTTTTCACAAAATAAAGAAACACCTGAACTATGCCCCCAGGGCGACCACCAAGATCATCTTCTCGCTTGTCAGATCTCAACCAGTCAGCGGCAACCATTTCCATTAATGTGCCTTTTGCTTTAATCTGAGAAGAGTAACATATAAAAATTATTTACAGTGAGGCTAGAAAGCAAAACTCTGTCATTTATCGTGAAATTGGAAATTTTAGTAAATTATTTTTACATGAATAAAAAGAAAACACTCTACAAAGGCAGTCTACATTCTTCCTGCTCAAAGAAAAAAATTCCTTCAATCAAATGATAATTGAAACTTGAAAGTCGGGTAACTAAAAACAAGACAAACAATAAAAGACTTACTCTAGTTGTCATGCACACATACAGATTTAAGAATTCTGTGACAATGTTTGATATTTAATGCAGTTCTTACACTCACCAATAACACTTGCTAAAATATTAAAATTAAGGAAAATAAGCTATTAACTCGTGTCATTTTATCATGTAGTAATAAAAAAAAATGGAGCAAATACTTCTCTAATTGTTGGGATTGAGGTTCCATCCCAAAAGGTTAAACTATTAAGAGTAGCAGCCCTATTCCCTTAACAACCATTTTACCCAATGTTTAGCTGATGTGGCATATTATATGCAGTTACCCAACAATCCCTGGACAAAGTACCATATAGTATGGACTATGGAACCCCCCTTAAATCTATCCATCCCTTTCCTTAAACAAGGATTCATCACACTCCATCAACGCCCAACTAGGCCACCGATTACTTGGGCACAATCACCATTGAGAGCCAACTATGAATTCTTTCAGCCTATTGTAATTAACTAGGACCCACAACTTAATCTGGTTGCAATTGGGGATTTATCGTGTGCTTCCACATGGCTAAGTTTGGGGCCTAGCTCTAGCACCAGTAATTGGGAATTGTGGTTCCATCCCAAAAGGTTAACCTATCGGGAGGAGTAGCTCAATTCCCTTATAAACCCATTATTTACCCATGTCTAGCCAAAGTGAGATTTTTTTCATACTTTCTCAACATAAATTGCTTAGTTTATTGCTCTATTAGTGGGCTTAAGCAGAAGTCATGCAATACTAACATACATTTACCTTGTGAAACAATTTGGTTTAGTTTATTACACTAAAACAAAGGCAGATACACCATTTCTTGAAAGATAAGATACTAGGATTTTAATAAATATTCAAAAGTGGAAAATGGAAATTACCTTCTTCTGGTCATCCAAATAAGTCTTTCCACGAATTAAAAATGTCGAGTGATCTGCTGCTGTCCAGCTGCAGGGCAAGTTACAAGTTGAATCCTTTGGAAGAGTAGATCCATAATTGCAAGACAGACTATCTTCCCTTGCCACCTCATGCAAGTCTACATAACCTTTCTTCTGAACTGCAGCATGAAGACTTCCTAGGCTATTAGACGTTCAAGAGATCAACAATATACTATTGCCTAATAGGCAAGGGGAAAAGGCGGAGGAAAAAAAAAGAACAAACACTAACATGTCAAGTTTATGAGTTTCAATCAACTTACCTGCTATATCATGCAACTTTTTCACAAAGACAGCAGCAGTTGACAGTTTGGGTTGACGAGTGTCCTGAAACAATCAATATAAAACAAATAAATTGAGAAAACACTATATTTTCCACCATTCTACGAACAGCATAGTACCTACCCATACAAGCACATATATATTAGTATCAGATGAGTCAAGACTTATGGAGGGTTTGAAGAATTCTGTGTTAAGATTAAACAATTCATCTTTAAAGTGATGCCTTCAAAACATCATTGCCTGCCCTAATTCTGAAGGAAATAAATTAGCAACATTGTGAATCGAATTGAATGCCTGATATCCAGCACCACAAGCTAAACATTCCACTCTACAAGCAGATGTGTGAAAGTTCGATATTGACATAATGCATAATTGCAGGTCCAACCTAACAAATATATTTTGCCTTATCTATCATCTAGTCATATCATCTCATAATTGAGCAGCTAGTTGTGCAATGATTACTGAATTGCACCTCTAGATAAAAGGCAGTGAAATTGGTCATCAGAGGCACTACTGTCCCCACTAAAGCTATGTTCTTACTCCTAACAATATCAGGAAGTGCTAGCTAGTAACTAGTACCTGAGAGTACATTTCTGGACCAAAATCAGAATTCCAACCATTTTCTGATCGATCATAATCCACGGGTTCTGACACATCAAAGAATTCATCTGTTGCATCATTTAATCCAAAAAGACTTGAATGTTCAGAAGGCGTTTTAACAGCTTCTTCCTCCATATTCTTCTTACTCTGCCCATTCTCCAGCCTATTTTGGACTTCAACCTTCAATTTTTGAGTACTTTGAAACGAGCTACTATCTTTCATCATCTCACCCGACGAGAAATCAGATGATAAGCAATCTAATTTTGCTCTGAACAACTCCCTCAAGGCTACATAGATACAAGTAAAGCAGAAGAGTTTCAAAATACAAATAAATAAATCGATATAATAGTAACTGCATTGGCATAAAAGGAGGAGACAGAGATTAGGAAGCACACCGGCAAGCCTCCCTAACATGTGAATAGTTACAGATCGAGCTGATGATGTCTGTATATATGATTTCCAGAATTTCCAGTCAATAGCTAGCATATGCCTCACTACTGATCGCCTCCCTTGATTCACAGGAAAAATCACATATCCACCACCTGAGATGAGTGCAAAGTGTCATCTCGTTAGTCATACAAATTCAATTATAGAGCCAGCTGTAACATGATTCTATAAAAGAAATGTAGTAGGATTAAAAGCTTATAAGCATGTAAGATGTCAAATTGTAAGATTCTGTGCTTGAGCATCCATGCAACACAAGCTAGAGATAAATATAAAAAGATAACCAGCAAAACCTCGTATATCTATGAATTTGTTTTTATTTTTTATTTTTAAAAAGAGAACAATTATCCACTAGTGCCATATGTTAAGCATATGTTACTTTTTAGGCAGGCACGAACATAGCCCTTTTGAGGCGGGCACTTCTGGTGAAACACTGAATGGTAAAGAATAACTGCAAGAAACAGAAACAAATGAAAGTTATTTTCCAATTGAGTACCATTAGTGATATTAACTACTTGAGTTGACCCAACAATATTACCGTATGTCCCGTCATCCTCCCTTCTCCAATAGCGCCGCAACAGAAGATCTCTTCGCTTCATACCCCTGCAACAAGTATCTCATGCATCAACGATATAAATAACGAAACAAATTTTACAGAGAAGGGATGAACCAGACCATGGTAGCCAATCATGATATAGGAGCTTGTGAACTATATCAGTATGACCATCAAGATGTTCAATCACGGAGCCCTTGTAAAAACAAAAGTCCCATCTGCAAAGAAATTATTATGCCATCATAAAACAGAAGAATAAAATATAAAAGAATCCAACATTTTGACATAAGCAAAGTTCCAATGAATAATCAAAACTGACACCATTCTCAATTAGGTTAGAGGTTGCTCCAGGTAAGCACTTTGAGAACCTTCCAAGTTGAAGTTTATAATTTCCTCAAATAAAGGCGGTTCACTAAGAGAATTTAATATGAAAAATCAGCATGTAAATAGTAGAGAACTTTAGGTAATCCAAGATTAATAAGGCCCACAAAATTCCCATAAAATTTCAGCGGTTTATCATTTTTGAAAACTGAAACAATATAGAGGATGGTCAAAAAAGATACAAAAGAACTCTTCTACCAAGACGGATACGCATATAGAGAATTTCTGTTATCTTCTACAGTGGAAATTATTCTTTTTTACACATAATGACTTTTGCAAAAGAAGGTTTATGCAAAAACTGAAAATATGGAAGGAAAAAATAGGAACAGACAGCGCTTACGAGAAGAGAAAATTGCAAAGTTGATTAGATACATAAGCAGCAAAAATTGTATATCATAGCCTCATTTCATCTTATTTTTCTTGCACAAAATAATCCAAGAAAATTATTCTTCATGTTTCAAATGTAAAGATATCGTGAAGCATAGACTAACATTTGCAGCTCAAATATTTTTATCAGTAAATGGATTCACAAGTGATACTATTACTCAAATATTTCAAGTTCAAGTGAAACATTTGTTATTGAAGTCACAATTCTGTTTCTCTAGTATCATTTGCAACTTACTCTGATCTTGAAGGACCAAGAGACATGAGAGTTTGGAAAATAGCCTCTGATGTTCCATCAACTACACCAACAGCCATTATTGCAGGATGATCATCCCACTACAGATTAAGGAAGAAAAGATAAAACAAGAGAAAGTTTCGAAGACTTCGAATTTCGTATTAACATTTGGTTAACTGACCTTCAAATGAAATTCCCTATCTTTGGCCTCCTTGAATAACCGGAGACCTGCATTAAACAAGTATTAGCATGTTAGACAAATCATTTCTCCATCTTGCAAGATACAACGTTAACTTAATCTATACCATTTTGACAACCAAAGATTTTCCAAGATGACGGTGCAACAACATCGGATGTCATTGCATCAGTAACTGATGATGAGCAGAGAGTCCAGTCAACGGAATGTGAGTTTTTATTACGGCGGTTTAACCTGTAAAGAACATAAGAAATAGGTGAAAATAAAGAAGGCTGGAACTTTTATTTCAGCTTAAAAGGACAAGTCGAAAATTTTCAAATTGTTCATAATAAAAAATGGCAATTTGACTTGCTAGTAAAAAGATAAGACAGTTTGCATTGTGACCAACCACATCGATGACAATTAATTAGAAAAATCTTAAAGTGATATCTTGGTCAATAAACAAATCAAATATAATGCTTATATACCTAAAAGACTGTGGTTCACGTCTAGAGAAATCAACATCTCCTTGATTCAGGTCAGGCTGCAGGTACCTATAATCATCATTTGCCAACCTAAAAAATATATAGAAATTTAATAAAATAGAACAGTTTTGACCTTCATAGCTGCTTCCTGAAAGGACTGAATCCATCTTGCAGCTTCTTCAGGACTGTTTGCTCCCAACTATAAATTAAAAAGATTTTGATTAAGCGTGTTGTTAAAAGCAATGGTTGTAAACGTTGGAATAAAGAGATTGCAAACCTTCAGTTGATCATTGTGATTGGAAGTGTTATAAAGTGTGAAAATAAAGAAGACCTGCAAATGAAAATTAACAAAAGTGCCACTCAGCGAATTGAAAAGCAAAACAAATTGATTTGATTAGCATAAAGATTGGAAAATTATCACTGCCATAAATTAATATGACAAGGAGTTTATACTTTTCTTTGGATGCTCTCTCTCCCATTGTCAGTTACCCTTATGCACGAATCTATAATTGCACTTCTGATAGGATCCTGAAAATCAGCATGAGATTTTAATAGTAAAACCTGCTCATAATGCCCAACATGTAAAATCCAGGATAACCAGAATCAATATATTAATTATCCACTTGGAAATAAATAAAATTTCTTAGCATATACGGAACAATTTCAGAATGAACCAAAAGTTTAATTCACTCTATTTTTATGGTTACTTAATCAAAGCCAGCTGTAAAAGTAAACGAAAAGGAACATTAAGAGTACAAATGGAAACAAAAAGGAATTAAAAGCGTATCTTATGGATTCAACCACAAAGAAATCACAACCACACGTCACCGCTACAGATTTCTCAAGTTTTATGAGAGTTTAAAATTAGTGAACATCCATTTCAGTGTTTCTTAACTTCGCTTCCATATTTCTCCAAATACAAAAAGCAAAAAATCTCCTCAGGAACACTTATCAACCTCGATAAATCAGATTCACGGAAGCTGATTATGAAAATCTGACCAGTAATAGAAAAATCAAGGCACACAGGGTATTCAGTCATCCAATAATAACTAGCAAGTAATCTACTCAAGTAGATCTTGTATAAAAGTTCACATTCTATTCTACTAAGAGGAACTTGTTTTTCTGGTTCATAATCTGACATCCCTAGAGATACAATTGGTATTAGGCACCACTCATTTATTTTATTTTATGCAAACTCAAAGTTTTGAATTAACAGATTCCATTTATTTTATATGCATTTTGACCCTAAATGTAGTCTGAGCAGACCCCAAAGAGTCTTAACATGACAGAAAACATGAAGCCTGTAAATAAATTCCAGATCAGTGTCCAAGGTCTGCAATTGCGTCTATAAAGTAAATTATGGAAAGGAAAGAGAAAACAAAGGCAACAATGTACAAAACTTTCAGTTATCTATAAGCGTAAATCCAGGCTGACAGAAAATTTCTCTGCCAAAATCCATAACCTCTAATTTATTATGAATCTATAGATTTAAAAACTCCTATGGCCATACTACAAGTAAGCTGCTTGAACCATGGTCACACTGAGAACCAAAATCGTAACCATGTGTGCATAAATACATCTACACTAGAAATACATATATTAAAACATATAAAAGACTAATTAAAATCCATATATACATATATAGATAGCTAAGCATATAACCATGATCTTTATACATATAATATGAATATATAAACATACATAAAAGATACACAGACAAGCATAACACTCAAACATAGGAGTGCATGGTTGAAATCTCACAGAAATAGAAACAAAGAGCACTTGCACTGATCCCATTAATTCCCATTATAGAACATAGGGAACTAAATTTTCCCGAAATTCCAAATGCAAAAAAGAATATACCCATAGAATATACAAATATAGTCATTATTCCTATTCATAGTACAGATGATACAGAAAGAATATAAAATCCCAAAAAAAGGTCATACAATAAATGCAAGTTGAACAAAAGGAAGAAACAATCGAACTTCACAATCGCACATGCATATGCAAATACACACTATAAATCGATCGATGAACACAAAAACTAAGAAAAATTAACAACCTCGTTGACAGAACGTGGGATAGATTTAAAGCTCTTGAGCAAGTGATCTTGAAGAACAAAATAACGTTTTCTCGAGTATTGCAGCCCAATCCGATTAGACCGTATCAAATACAACCACCCCTCCATTCTATTACCATCACTCTGTGAAACCGCCATTTTCACTATTTATTACCAAGAATTCCCAGTAACCCACCTCTCGATTTCCTCTAAAAATCGAAAAAAAAAAATGTTCAATTTCTATTCAATAAATGTAGTTTAACATACATACACATACAGTTTGAGTGCGTGTATGTATGTATGGATGTATGTATGTATGTGTATGCATCAAGAATCTGCACATATATCTTTCTTTCTTTCTTTCTTTCTTTATTGTAGGTACTGCTGGTTAGAAAAGGGGATTGAAGAGGAATCCTCTTTTCTTTTTGTTCTCTCTCTGTGGCCTGGCTGGTTGGTTTTACTCTGTTAAAAGGAACACAGATTGGGCAACGGCAAGCTTGGCAGGCAAAATGATTTGATGGTCAATATGACTCTATTACCCTTTTTAATTTCTTTAGGGAAAATTGCAGTCACGGCGTCAAATCTTTCATTTAGTTGCAAATTTTGTTCAAATATTTTATTGAAGCCACCCACGGTACCAAATCTTTAAAAAACTTGCACTTAGAGTCCAAATAAATGGAAACGATTAATTTGACCGTTAGTTGACCAGAGAATTGACATTGACCATAATTTTAACTAATTTTAAAAGGATAAAATGATTTACATTTTTTTATACTAAAATAATTAAAAAAAATAAAATCCAAAACCACACATACCCACCCACCTCATCCCATCCAAACCTAAAACTGTGTTACCTCCTTCACCCGAGCCCATCACCCAACTAGGAAAACCTATCCCCACCATCGATCGGTAGGCCATCATCGCCCAACCACACAATGATGCACCTTCTTTATAACCTCCACCAAATCCATTATTCGAGCTTTGAGCAACTCTTCCTTTGTCGGAAACGTTGACAACTTCCCTAATTTCTCCATAAACTCCATTATCTTCGCCTCTAATTCTGCGTCTCCATTGCTCTCTTTATACTTAAGCACCTAAAACTCTCGTTATTACTTTCAAATTTCCTCAAACTTTTGACTTCAAGAAACCACAAAGAACGGCTGAAAATTGCAATTTTTCGGTACCTTTGAAGCCTTATTTTGGGATTGTATACACAAAATTGAGAAGGGGTAACTAGATAATTCAAATGCAATAAAGGGTGGTGGGATTTTTGTGATATGGACATGAGTTGCGATGAGTGTAAACATCGTTCATACATTTCTTTAAACATTGTGTATATTTGGGGTGCAAGAAAGGGGAATTTTCCTCCCCAAGCTACATTGGGAACACAAAAATAGAGGCTCCAAATTTTTTCTTTCCTCTCTTCCTCACCCAGATTTGGGGTTTGAGAATTTGGGGAAGAAAAATTTGTTGGATGTCGGTAATGAAGGTGGTGGTGGAGGAGATGATAGTAGCGCCAACATTAGGTGGGTGCGGTTGAGCCTTTCGATAGTGGTGGTGATGGTTTTGGGATGGTCGTGGTATGTGTGGGGGTGGATGGAGAAGAAGAAGACAAAAATGAGTTTTTAATTTTAATTATTTGATTTTAGTTATTTTATTATAAAATAAATATAAAGTCACCTTACCTTTTAAAATTAGTCAAAATTATTATCAATGTCAATTATCTAGTCAATTAACGGTCAAATTAATATAAATCGTCCATTTGGACCTCCTCATGTGTTAATTTTTGAAAGATTTGATATTGTGGGTGACACAAATGAAATGTTTGAACAAAATTTGCTACTAAATAAAATATTTGGTACCATTACTGCAATTATCCCATTTCTTAATAATAAATTTGGGATCTTTTGATCTTTGTCCTTTTTCCCCTTTAAAAGTTAAGGGAAAATTGCTTCGTTGGTCCCCAACCTATGGCTTTAATTGTATTGTTGTCCTGATTCTATTTTTTAGGTAGCGTTTTCTAGAATCTATAAGTTTACAACAATGTTACCTAGAGATCTCAATCATTCTAGGTAGCAATAAGTTCCCTAGTTTATTTACATGTACAATATATTAAAAGTGTGGATTAAGGAGAAACTTTTGAATT
>CAIGRS010341347.1:509-12020 GCA_903798395.1 Fraxinus floribunda
ATTTCATAAATAAAAACATTCAATTACCAATTTACCAATTCAATTCCATGGCAAGTCAACCAGTAGCAGTTGATGATTAAATCAAATAGTTGGTAAGTATTAATATCTACTTTTTGGTATTTATATGGATTGAATTAGTGTTATTCGACATCTAGTTATTTTTATATTTTTTAGTTTGGCTACGTTAATTTGTATACGTTACAAATGAAATATCATTAGTTATTTTTTTTGATAGGTAAATGTCATTAATTATATTTATGTAGTGTTGCTGTAAATGTTAAAAAATTTAATTATGGTATGGAACCGAATCCGAACGGTTTCATAATTATATTTGGACCCGACGGATCCATTTATTAAATACCCAAAAATTCTGGAACCGAGCAGAACCGAACCGAACTGACCCGACCCGACCCACGAACACCCCTACTCAAAACGCTTTAAAAGTTGTCCGAAACCAACAGGCATGCCCAGGAATGCTTTAAAATGACTAAATGAGTTGAAAGAGTGCAAAACGAGTGGAACTGCCATAACGACACCCTTGTCGTTTCAGCACAAAGATAATGATATCCAAGCCGCTATGGCTCGAAACGTTTCATAAGGTGACCACGACCAGTAGGTATACCTAAGAATACTTTAAAAAATGACCAAAGTGCAAATAGTAATGTTATTTTGGAACATTAAATTTGCAAAACCAAGAAGAAAAACTGCATAACGTTTGTGTTGTCGTTTCAATACCATGATAACAGAAAATGGGTCATTGTAAAACTCACAACAACAAAAAAACCGTACGTCTTCAAAAGAGAAGGCAATTAGTGTTACAAAATCATAATGATTAGTTAAACAACTGAGTATTCACATGCTCAAAAGATGATGATAATGAAGATTTCAGGGTTTAAAGGAGAAAAAAAGTCATTGTTGAATGAAGCAGATGAAGATGATGAGCAATCGATCACAAAAAATGGGATAAAACAGGATTTAATATGCCATTTCAGTTTTGACAAATACAGGCAAATGTTACTGGGAACACAACACTCAGACGACAGAAATCCATCATAAGAACACGATAACAGCCAGTTCCATGAGAAAGAGGGGGAAAAAAAACATGTAAAGATGGACATTGCACATGAAAAAAAAAAAAGGCATCTTTAGCCATGCACCAAAATCTCAAGCAATTTCTGATGCAAGAAGCAGAGATGTATACTATTACTGTTAATGTAACCTAGTCAACTCCTCTACCCTCTTCATTAATTCCTCCACTGGAACGCCCATAGCCTTTGAGATTTCGTCCGTCCTATTCCGGCCAAGATCAAGGAACGACTCTATTAAATCTCCATCTAAGAAGTTTTTAGCGTCTACCGTTTTCTTATCGTTGTAAAAAGACCTCCACTGTTCATGACTAAGTCCTCCCACACCCTTAATCACTTTCCGAAGAATAGTTTGCAGCTTCTCCAAGAAGATATACTGCTCATAAGGAAGAGAAGCAATGACCCCAATAACACCATTGACAGTGCCGAAAATCACTGTTGGAATCTGGCCAACATCGGAATCTGGCAATCTCATGACAAGAGAACCATGTCGGAATCGATTGACGAATTCGCCAAGGTGGTATTCGCCAACAACCTCGAGACGTCCTCGCTCCTCGTCAGTAGCCCCTTCGCTATTTTTACGGACTGTGAAGAGGTTGAAATTATTCTCAGCACCAAGGTAAATGTCGTCGTCCAGAATCTCAACAGCTGTCATCCAATTCGAATTGTAGTCACGAGCTCGCTCCTCGATAGCACCCTCCTCATGCTGAGATAACAGCAAACCAAGAATATTAGCAAAATTGCATTGACAGTTCAAGAATTCCCCTAAAACTGTGGGAGTACAAACAAGAAGTAAATACTGCAACATTGGTTCCCAACCTTTCGTTTATCCATATCCTTTAAAATTGAGCAAGTTAGTTCTTAACATTTCATAAAATAGGTAGCCCCCAACAACCGAAATGTCCAAATCTTCATTAAATCACCACTTAACCCTCATGAAAACACGTGTCACTTCAAATCTCTGGTACTAGCCCATGTTGGGAAACAAAACATAGCTTCATAAAGTTGGAAGTGCGAGAGCCATGTGATGATTTAATTGAGTCTATGGAGATTTGGTCCTTGTAGACTGATTGTGTAACTACAAGGTTAAGAACCCACTAGCTTGCTTACAAAGGTTGGGGAGTACATTGGCAATACAAACTTATCTGATTTTTTTTCTATTTCTTTTCACCTTGTAAATTAGAAGAGAAATGGATTTCATCAGATCACCCACAACAATAAAATCTCCTCGAGTTTGCACATAAAGAGCGAGTATGTGTCCATGATGTCCACATTCAGATTGCAACTCACGAGAGCCATCATCGCGAAGCATCCACTTGTACAACTGAATCTTCTGATTAATTGCGGCAAGTAGTTTCCCATTAAAGGCATTAAGAGAGTAAACAGCCCCCTTAGTTTCCTTTTCTGCAATGAGCTGAAGTTTTCCATCTTCTACTACAAAAACCAATATTCGGCCCTGCAAATTTTGAAGGAAATGAAAAGTTTAAGATTAACAAAGGCTAATGTGAAAGTAAAACTTCCCAACAAGTCTAGCAAAAAGCAAAGGCAAACAGCGTAAAGTCTCTAAAAATTTCTATGTAGAATGATTTTATAAACAAAAAACATCACCTATCCTAAATAACAAGCAGCACAATAACATATACATTGGAAATGAAAAGGTTAAGGTTAACAAAGGCTAATCATTAGCCCTAATGCGAAAGTAAATCTTCCCAACTCGTCTAGCAAAAAGCCAAGGCAAACAGCATAAAGCCTCTAAAACTTACAGTTATGTTTAGGCAGCAATGCTCTCACATCTTGAATTCTAAATAACTAATATTGTTGCACACAAATGTCCACATTGTGAATTTCCAAGCAATAGGTGTGAAAACTGTAATCGAAAGTATACTAGTATCTGAAGAAGTTAAACTTGCACATCAACTCTGTAACAAAATGGTTGGGAACAGATTTTGGTTAAGGACTAGAAAACCTCATAGTTTCAACGGCCACATATGAAGAGTGGCCTTAGTCTCAATCGCCTGGATACTTACTTTTACTGCCTCCCTCCCTCATAAACACACAAAGTTAATTACCTTAATTTGCTTCCAGCATATGATTTCACACATACTCGGTTGGAGAGAGAGTGTGTGTGTGTTACCTTGGTAGGTTCATTCTCTTCTGGCATTACATATGCAGTCCCAACGCAATAGTAAACGTTACTATCATCAGAGAAGGAGCAACTAAGAATCGAGCAACCCCATTCAAATTGGTCAAGTGGATAAGTTGATATGAAGTCAAAAGTTTGGTCATCCAACAGGCGGATAAAGTGCATTTCATGATCTTCTGCACTTGGTTGATTATACTTTAAGCTACATATAGCAAAGGTCCGGGTTTTCTCCTGATGGCATATGCGGCGAGCATGCTCCCCAAGTGGAATAGAGCGTATGTGAAGCTTTTGAATATCATCAATGGTGCCAATAGTTAGCTCACCTTCTTTAGCAATTGCAAGGCTGTTGAGAAGGAAAACTTCTTATTAAGCTTTAAACTATAAAATATGTAAAAATCTCACTCACTTTGGCTGTGAAAAGAAAAGAAAATCTAGCATGATAAATTTGAAGAAACCAACCCTGCTCTCAGGAAGTCAATTGCTTGACAATTGAGGAAAAAAAAAAAAAAAAAATTATACTGAAGGGAAAATTAATCCTAAACACCTTAAGTATGAAACATGTATTAAAATTACCCAACCAATATACAAAAGTAGGATAGCAATTACCTTTCTGGAAAAGCAGCAGAGTTGAAGGGGCACATGTGACTGACATCTTTTAGATTTACATTGCTGTAAAGTAATTTCTTGTTACTGCTGTAGATAACTGTGGGCCTATCAGAAGCAGCAAAAACATGCGTTGCATTCTTCGATGAAAAAGTACGAAGCGTAATAGGTTGGGTCCCAAGAGATACTTTTTTCCTATTCGTCAGCTCACAAGTACTTGTGTTCAACACAAAATTCAATAGATGTCCATCTCCAAGTGCACATAACAAGTACGATATCTGAAATTAACAACAAGAAGTTTCATGGGATAGGTAAGCAGAGCGACATGCACGTCCGCTATAATTATGAAACTTGTGCATATGTTGAGGTCTGCCTAGGTTTTAGAACTCATAAGGACTTAAAAAACAAGATTCAATTGAAACTAACAATACGAGTCCAGTTCTTAGAAGCCAGTGTTGAACTGTTTGAAATTCTAATTCAAAATGAAGTATTGCACTTGCCTCCTTTGATGAGTTAAGATTTCCAAAGAGAACTGTGTGATGGTATAAGGCATTAACAACTGAGTTTATGAAAGACAGAGAGAAGGGGCGGGGGGGCAGTAAACTCAAAAATGCCTTTAAAAATGATCAAAAATACCCCAAAACCATATCTGAAAAGCTTAAGAATTCTTTATTCAGTTCAAAGAGTGTAAAGAAAGAATCTATATTCAAAAAGCTTAAAATTCTCCATAAAAGTAACCCATACACAGAATCCACGACGATGTACCGAAGATGCAAAAGTCAACAAGGTTAAGCACAAAGCATACCCCGTCAAAAGAACATAGAAGCAGGGAACGCGGAATGATCTCCCCTCCCAAATGTTCCGTCGTGATAATATTCAAGTCAGGAAGCGAAAATATCCGAACACTTATATCTGTCCACATTCCAACTGCTGCCAATTTACTGTAGTTTGGACTATCACCAATAGGATTTATGTCCAGGCATGAGACGTCATACTCCAACTGAGCATGTTTTATTTCAGTCAACAACCCATCGCCAATTTCCAAATAAACCAAATGGCCACCCCCAGTAGCCAATAAAACCTGACAAATCAAAAGTACAACAATCTGAGCAGAAAAAGACTCAAATCAATCTGAACCAAGAAAAATCATGACTTTTTTGCAGGATGACCACGTCAAAAGATAATTATTAAACTTCTACAAGAATGAAGCAAAGTTTTATGTTTGTGAAAAAGAAAGCAACCAATCAAAAAGGCCTCACAATCTCCAACTCCGACACAGAAAACAAGGAGTGAACTTGATAACATGTAATCAGGTGATCACTTTAGACATCACACAAGAAAAATAACATATGATTGGATCTTAATTAAAGAGTTACATGAACCAGTCCAGCTACCAGTAGTAACTACAAAAGATAAAGAAAACTAACAGATTGAGGAACTTCACGATTAATATCCGAGAGAGAGAGAGAGAAGAGGGGGGGGAATAAGAACTCTAATATACTTATCCTAGAAGAGTCTTGAGATGTTGTCAACATGTTCTTCAGCTCGTAAAGGATAAATACAGTATCCTCAGTTTGTCCACAATCAACAAAATGATAAAGTTCTCTTGAACTGTTCAAATAAGTCTGTACACAACAGAGACCAAAAATCTATCCTGGAGAGTACATGCTTCCTAGTTGCAATGATACCAATGTAATAAACAAAACAATTCTCAAGATCACTGCCAGCTTCCTCTCAAACATTAGTCAACTGTTCTATGAACAAATAGTAGCCATGGCATGGCATAACAATGAAAGTGATCCAAGTACAATCATCCAAACTATATCATTATTGAACATAATTTGGGAATGAACCTGGGTGGCATTAGCTGTGGCAACATTGACCGAGTACCCTGCCGGAGCTAACCATTCATTTCGGAGCTCTCTAGAAGTCGAACTGACCAATCTAACTGAGTTTGAAGTAACCTGCATCATTCATTTGTTATGGACACTTAGCTGCAGTAATAATATAATTTTACATAAATACATCAATATTGCAGTTTACCAACCAGATCTTAGAAAAAATTCATCCAGAAAATAATAATAGGCAGACTTGTGACAATGTTCTCACTTCATATCACCAGGAGAGAGGATAGGGGAGATGACAATGTTCTCACTTCATATTGTTTATTTTGGTTGATGCATCATTAACAATTTTTTTATATTTATCAAAAAGGTGGGGGGAGAGGGGATTATCTCTTCAATTAGCTTTTGTAATCCAGAGCAGAATGCACTGCATGAACTTAAGATCACAAAAGGTATCTCAGTTGATGCACAATGGTGGATTCATGCAATCATAAATCAGATGCAGACATTAATCTGACTGTTTTCACTTTTAATGAAAAATGTAGTAACTAGGTTGAAGAGCTCAGGAGCTTCCTTTATAAGGGAATCACAACAAAACAGGCATAAACAACAGTTTGAACATAAACTAAACCACTGCACATTTATTAAGTAAGGTCAACTAAATTTTGGAAGGTCAATGAAAAGAATGCCAAAAAAAAAGGGATGCGTGCCATTAAACATACCTGTACAAGTTGATCGTATATAGCATCATGGCAAAACAAAGTCTGGACTTGGGAAGAAAAACCTTCAATATCAGTTTCCTCCAATTCATCCTCAAGGTTCATTGCCAAGATACGTGTCTCACTAATAAAGCTTACAACCAAGAAGGTGTCATATGGGTCTTCAGTAGCTGATCGCAATGACCACATCCCTTTGATTCCTTGTAGTTCTACTGATGCCTATGGGTGAGATTGAACATATATTATACCAAGAAGATAAGTTATACAAGGAATATCATTACCACGATATTTATCTACCTAATTATCAAACCTGTTCATTTATCCCAATTCCATTTCGCACGATGCGAAGAGAACCATCTTTGTAGGCTCCAGAGCAAGTTACAACCTGACCTTGACCTTGCCTCTCCAAGTCAACCACACAAAAGTCAACAATTGGCCCCAAATTGACGAACTTTTCTAGAACTTCAACATATGAACCTTTTGCATCAGGTTGAAGATTAAGCTTTATGAGCTGGATTAAGAGAGATGAAATACAAACAAGTCAGTCATTTAAAAAATAACTAATGCATCATATACAACATGAAAGAAACAGATAATATTTTACAGTACAATAGAGGTGAGGGACACATGCAACTCGAGATTCAACAGTCTTGACATTGAGCGGCAAGCAAACTGTTAACATGTTATTAAATAAAAAAAGTACACTGAAATTTATTCCACATGTGAAAATATCATTATGTGACCAAAAATGACAAAACTTAAGAAAACCAACTCATAGTTATAATGAGACTACATTAGGCCTTTGGCAGTATTCATATTAGAAAGACATTATATTAGTCAGTAAAGCACCCCATTCCTCTTTTGTCAGCATTAGATCAAATTGGAGAAGATACATCTAGTTCCTTGGGAGTTAACTAGATTGGGAAAGATTTAAAGGAGATATCTTGTACAAACCTGTGAATCTCCAGAACTTGAGCCGACAAACACAACAGCATTATCGAGATAAGAAATTGTAGATGCAATAGATGTTTCTCCCAATAGCTCAATTTTGAGTCCAGTTACTCTACAAGATTACAAACCAAAATTTTTTTAGGCAAGTCAGGTAGTTTATAGTGCTTATAGAACTCGTTAAGCATGATACCCTACAAAGAAAAAATATTAAATACACTAAATAAAAAATGAAAGAACGGGAAAATGCGCACTCACTTCTCCTTCTCGTGTGTTATAACAAGTAGATGAAGAAATCCATTATGATCCCCTAATAAGTAGCGAGAGCCATCAGCATCGACCCTCCCATAAGCTCTTGTTATAGACTTCATAGAGAAAGGGAACATGAAATGAGTTAGAAATCATTGTTTACCAAATAATTGCTTAACACAGAGCTTGCAGCGGACATGTGAGACCTACAGGTCTAATTGGAATTGCTTTAAAAGCAGAGGCACTACAATACACAATAGTTTCTTCTCCAATAATTAGGACACCACAAAGTGGAGGAGGTACTGGGATTAATAAATCTGCTCCATTATCAAGGTTGTTCTGAGACCATGGACCCTCAACAAAATCTTTATCCTTCAACGAGACCTCATATGTTTTTACATGACGAGCGTCCTTGTTATCCTGATAATCACCCAGATGATATAAGACAAGTTAGACGATGCAACTAAAATATAAAATGAAAAAACCCAACAAAAAACATAAGCATATTGCATAGGCGGACTCCACAAAGTTATTGACTCTTTTACTAAGGCTTGAGTACTCATGCCAGACGCACTATACTGGGATGAGAATCTAATACTCGTACGTATATCCGTGTCAATACCCATGTTGGGTCCAAGTAATGTAGCTCAAAAATGAAATTTTGAAAATTAGAAGACGAGTGTAGGTAAATGCATTCATGAGCTGGACTCCTGGATATGAATAAGTGACATACACATCAAAAAGAAAATAGAACAATGGTAGCAACACGAAAAGGATATTTCCTCTAAATATTACACTGGGTGGTTTTGGTAATAAAATTGCTTGGCAATACTGAATTAACCTGGTAAAGTACAACAATTGTCGGCTTTGGGCAGCCATATAGAAACTTGATATCCAAAACTTGGAGCTCCTCAAGCCTGCAGATGCAATGTGTGTAAGAGGAAATATTTAGAGCCAGACAATTTCCCTATGACTAAAACATTTGAAATAATTGCCCCCAAGGGATTAAATTTCTGGGTAATAATCAATACACTTCTCTCTTTCCAGACAATTTTAAAGATAGGACTCTATTTTGTTATTCAGCTACAGGACAGGGAAAATAGAACTATCAACTATCATAATGCACATTATCCAGGACAAGGAAGCTCTGGCTACTGGAAACTGTGCTAGAGAAGTGTTAAATAAGTTAGTCTTAATGCATCGATGCTAGTCTAAATTAGTACAATATTAATCATGACAATTTATCTTTCATGCATTCTCCACATCTCCAGAAACAATATTAAGCTGATGGCTTGCAAGAACCAAAATAAGATGAGGAAGAATTTTGGTGTCACAGCAGCAGTGCTGCCCGAGAATAAATAATAGACATCTTCTTGTCAACTTTCACTTTCGAATGAAATTTTCTCAAACGCATGTATGTGCAATACAGTCTTAGAGCCTTCCATTCCCAACACTACAGGAATAAATTACTCATTTGACCACCTGAGTCTTTGTTTGATTCCATGAGATAACATCTGAATCCTTCCCTTTCCAAGTCTTAGCATAATCTATTATTTTCAACACAAATTTCCAGAATAGAAGCATTTTCTTCTTCCACATCCCCTCTAGTGCTCATATTCATATGTTCACCTCTTCTGGTCATCATTGACCATTTTGTTCACTTTCTCCGTTCCTTCGAACAGGGTGAAGGAGCCAATTAACTGTATTAGGGTTACCATCCTATAAGGAGATTAAAAATAATAGGAAGTCTTAAGCAATTAGGTCCAAAAGGCACAGCTTATCATTTTTGAATGCACTTGAATACTCACAGATCCAACTGGATAAAAAGGCCAAGAGGCAAGAACCACATTCGAAAAGTTCAAAAGATTGTCACAGTTACTTCGTTCAAAGTACACAACCAGAAATTGCGATAGAAGAAATATACCTAATGTTGAATGCTTCCTTGAGCTGGCCTTTGTTGTCAAAAGGAACAACCTAGCAAACAAACAAAAACCCTTGTGGTACACTGGAAGTACATAAACAGGATGAAAGTGCCAATTCAGGAAAAAACAAAAAAGAGAAACTCCAACAATTGGAGCTGCATATAGACGAATACCTTAAATAATCCATCATATAAATGAAGTCCAATCAATCTACAATCTGGATCAATTATGCCAATCTACCAGCAAAGAAAATACCATTAAATGACCTTAAGTTCACAAACTTCAAAATCTTTTTAAAAAATTAATTTAAAAAGAACATTTTCAAATGTCTCAACATGAAATTTCCCAGAGAACTATAGAAATACCTGTCCATTGTCTGTAGGGCGGCCGATTCTGTCCGAAACATCCCCCATAGCTCTATTTTAATAGTATAAGCAACCAAGGCACAAAGAAAAATGATTCCTTTTAGTAAAAGCTGATGATGAAAAAATGATCATGACATCGAGACAGCAATAACAGAAAAATCTGGAAAGGAAAACCTTTTGCATAACCTCAAATAAGTCTTGCCTCAAAATAAATTGTGACACTAACAAATTAGTCCTCTGACAGGGAACAAGGAAAGGGACTCATTGTGGTCATAAAAACTATTTGTACTTTCAGTTCAATACCATTTTGTAAAGATGTAAGAAAAACAGTGCTGTATCAACAAATCGACATACAAAAGCAAGAGCTTAGAAAGATGACCATCCAATAATCAACCAAAATAACTTTCAGACCTTGTAATAACCTCAGCAGCCTCAGCATCCCATTGCAGAACACAGAATTTATATCTTTCAGTAGCAATGAAAAGAAGATCTTGTGTTTCCCCCTGTCCATTTTCATTGTAGAGTAAGACATAACAGTTCTTTTTTCTATTAATGGTAACATGACCCATATTTGACCACGAAAGTTTCAAGTCATGTAATTGTGAAAAATAAATATTGGTTGAGTTAAACACTGACGTGTGGGCGGAAAAGCTCAAGTGTGGCAATTCTCCCATATATTGGCAAATCCAACATAGGCTGCAAAGTCAAAAATTACATTGAAGTTACCATTTACAAAAAAATGATCATAAGTATCTAAAAGTTCCAAATGAAATTGAACTCAGGCCATCTTGTATCTGAAATGTGCCAGAATATCACACTGTAGTGCAGTACATAAAATAAAACAAAAAAACTCATTCCAAGTTGACTGCTAATTCCAAGAGAATCTAAGAAAGTCATTTTCTTTTTGAGTCAAGACAACCTATCCTTTAGAAAAGAATAATGAGAAAATAAAATGCCCAAACCAAGCTCCAACTCTTCCTTTCCAATTCCTCTACCTCGAATTCTCACCACCTACCATGATCCACACTCCTAGACCTAACAAGCACCTAATACCATCCCCATCCCCAACTATGGCTCCCCACCACTCCATTAACACCCATTGTAAGAGGAATCTCGTTGTAGGTGGAATGCCTTCCCCATTCCAGATCATTTTATCACACCAAACAAGGCTCAGGTAGTCCATAAGACAAACACAGTTTCATCCTTAAATGGAGCATGCTCAAAGCAAAAGAATTAAGGGTTCCATGGCTATGTTGTCTAGTAACACTTGACATAAAAACTATTATACCTGTAATCCTTGAGGCATGAGTAAATGGATTTCTATTCTGGTGCATTTCCTACATAAAGATTTTAATCATTGATTAGTATAATGCAATTCAAATATAGGCACCACAGATCAACAAATCAGGTAGGAGAAAAAAGTAGCAAACTTGGACATTATTATCTAGCAGCACAATTACTAGCAGCACAATTACAATGCACACGTGCTCTCCCTTACTTAGGGCTGACCGTGGGTCGGTCCGGTTCAGTTCGATTCGATTCGGGTATTTCGGGTTCCAAAATTTTCGGGTATTTAATAAATGGACCGTCGGGTCCAAATATAATTATGGACCGTTCGGGTTCGGTTCCTTTC
>CAIGRS010341364.1:0-10447 GCA_903798395.1 Fraxinus floribunda
ACAGATTAGGTTTCAGAACGTTGTATTGAATGTTTGCTACGAATTGGAGTTCAAGTCAAATAAAATTAAAATAAATTGACTTTTTTGATGTGATTGGCTGCATTAGAATTTTGGATATATGCTTAGTGCAATTTTTGATTTGTGAGTGCGAGAATATGGGCACTTAGTGATGATTGAATGTGTGTGATTAATTGTCGGGTTTTCATTCACGCACTTGTGCAACTATGAGAAAGTTAGCCTACATATCTGCAAAGCAATGTTTTCTTGGAGGACATCTAGATCTAACAACTTTACTTATAAAAAGACACATATATATATATAGAGATAGAGAGAGAGAGAGAGAGAGAGAGAGAGAGAGAGAATGAATTTCGATTTGTAAACGTTGTGTGAGAGAGATTTTTTTTATTTTTTGAGAAATTTGGGTGGAAAGAAAATGAATTACATGGAATTGAATTGTCTAGAATTTGTTTTATTAGAAATTGTAATTAATTGTGTTTGATTGATATAATTTTTCACCTGAAAAATGTTGAAAGTTTAGTGTTAATTTGACTTTATTTTTATGGAAGTTGCCCATTAAAATAATAATTTTTTTACCATTGGGTCTAGAATTAGTTCCAATTGCAAAAAAAAAAAAAAATTTAAAGAAAAATTATCATACTGAATAGTGAATACCATTCATTTGACTTTTTTTGCATGAAAATTGTCAATAAAAGGTGCTAATTTTTTTTACAATTGTGTCTATAATTTTTTTCAATTGTCAAAAAAATAATGCAAGAAAACCAAAACCCACCTAAAAGGTGGGAAATGAAATTCATCAAAAAAAAAAAGGAAAAAGTGCACGTGTGAAAGAAAGTGGTAAAATGATTTCCATGAAAAATTTCTCCCATCAAACAAGGCAAAAGTTAGAAAATGGAAAATAAATTCTTAGTTCTAAGAAAAACAAATGCTATCAAATAGGTCCTTAGAGAGATAGAAACGTCAAAGATATTTGGTGGAGCCGAATCCCTAGACCTCGGACCACCCGGACCCCCCCCCCACCCCACCAAAACCTCTTTAACATAAAACATATCTGCTATAATTTCTTCACAAATTTGGATTTCTTCAACATAATAAAAGATTTTTTTGTTTAAATGTTTGAATATTAAAACTAAAAACACATTATACATCATTATTATAAGAAAAAAAATGGAGAAATCTTGAGTATGGAGATGGATGAAAAAACCTTGAAGAATGGAGATGGAGATGGAGATGAATAAACATTGAAGAACAAGAAATAGTAAGATTTTCAAATTCTTAACGTTCAAAATGGAAGTAAAATGAGTATTGTCTTTTCTTTATTTTTATTTTTTATTTTTACTTAAATTTGGTCAAAGGCTATTGTGGAAAAAGTGGCCGGGCATCTACCGACATTTCCTCGAGTGGAATGTTGGGATGATAATCCATATATATATATATATATGTTACATACATACATATATTATATACAATTAAAAGACAATGAAGACCTCATTATAGAAGGAAAATTATTAAGATCTTTTTTTTTTTTTTTTTCTTTTTTGTCAAAATTGGAACTTTAGATGTAGGGTTTGAGATAATTTTCCCATTTACTGCCACCAAGGGTGGAGCCCAATAAGGCCCAAGTCAAGCATCTGCCTTCATTGAACTTTGCTTCGCAAACTCTAAAAATTTTCTAGTTCTGTTCCCCTAGTAGGCTGGGTAGGATTAGCCAGCCCAATGCATGAATTAGAAAACTAGAAATTTAGCCCCCCGTTTAATGTTCGTTAAAAAAATGTTTTTAGAGGAAAATAAGTTTTGAAATAATGATTTTTTAGAGAATGTGTTGTTAAAAAAGTATGGAAAAGTTTGCATTTACAGCAAAATATTTTACTGTGAGCAGAGACGGAGCCAGGATTTAATAGTACGGAGGTCGGGGGGCAAAAATTTTTAACAGTAGGCTACTGGGCTTGTGGAAAAACAATGGGTATAACCAATTTTTTTTTTTTTTTAAAGAAGGTGGGTATGGACAAGGGTGGGCCCAGCCCACCCCTACCTCCGCTAGTAACTGTGAGAATGTATGATTGGAAATGAATTTTAGAAAAAAAAAATGTAATTGGAGAATGGTGAAATTCTAAAAAATTGTGCTTTCAATAAGCTTGTAAATAGATACTAGGATGCTTGAATTTGTATGGGTTTCTCTGTTTTTTCTTTTTTCTTTTTTTACCTAAATATTGTTTTTTTGTTGGCTGAGGTTAAATTTTTTCTTAACATGATACTAAAAACGAGAATATGGATTAAAACTTACCTACATTGGAAATAAACCATTATAATGTTCCGTTGCTTGAGAAAAATTGTCGTATTTTTCTTTGTATTTCAATTTTGTGTTCACTTTATTGTTTAGTAGTTTTTCGATGGGCTAAAGGCAAAAACTAAACTTAGTAACAAATCATCACTTTAACAAATGAGAATAAAATAAAAATTTATTTGATGTGTTGAAAATAATATACATGCAAGTGATATCAGTTACGTCGACTGTGACTCTTTTTTTGGCGAATATCGATCTACCTGATGTATGGATGATAAAGGATGCTCATGACCCATGTTGGTGACCTCTATTTCACTTTGGAGGGCACCTGCCTAGTTCGGTCCAATTGATCGAGCCTATGTCGTATAATTTGTAGTGTTAGGGTGTGTATTTGCATGGCTTTCTTGTTGTATGATGAAATGAGACAGAGAAAAATTAGAAGGAAAGTTTCATAAAGAGAAATAATTGCCTCCTATTTAATAATCCACGTCGGTAAAGTAATAGTTATCAAGGAAGAATGATTAAAGATCAAGACCTAGTGTGAGAGGTAAGAGTGAAACCTTACTGGGCCATTGAACTGTGTTTAAGTCTCGTTTAGGAGGTAGAAGAGTGAAACTTGGAAAAGGAAAAATAATTTGGCAAAAATTTCCTTTTTATGTTTTTCCATTTACTTAAGCTAAATATTTTATTTTCATAATTATTAGAAATGCGTTCGCAAAATAACAAAAATGTATATTGCAATATTATGTTATTCAAAAAGTAAAATCAATTACAAACTTTCAATAATTCAAGCCTAATGAATTCACAACATGAAAGACGAATTTAGGAAAATGAGAGAGACTAGAATGTGTTTTTTTTATTGTGTAAAAGTGACACGTATGTTTTTGGACGTGATCATTCATTCAAGAGTATACATTTTCATAAAATTTGTGAATTTTGAAGAGACAAATGGAATTGTGAAAAGGTTTCAAATAGGAAATGATGTAGTTCATTCAACAACTACTATGTAGTGGCAGAGCCAACATCCGGTGAGGGGGGTGCGACCGCTTATGCTGGCTCCGTCGGAATTTACAGTTGCCACTAGAGCCAAGGAGGAAGCTTGAAAATTGAAGTTCAGGCGCCGCACATGGAGGAATTTGGAAGATGACAGGTAAGTGGGTTGAGCCTTTTTCTTGGGCCTCTTTTTTTTTATTTCTTAAAAAAGTAGGCCCAATCCACTAGATGCAGCTGTTGCGTTTAATGGGTATATATTGTTTAATTGTAACAATTAATTCAATTGCATTTTTGAAATAAGAAGTTGCAATTCCAAACCCTATCTAGCTCACTCCTACCCTCCACTCTTATCTGATGACATCTTCTAAAACTTGATGCCTTTGGAGCTATTTGTAGAAAAATAAGAATTCAATGCTTGGAGCTATTTGGAACTGTAAAAAAAGTATTTGAATTTTACCTGTGGTTTCCTGTTATATTCTTTTCATAAAACAAAATGAATTTAGCTTAGTTGCACTTTTTAGTATGCTACTTCATACGATGTTCGTGAAAGAAAGATGGCTAAATTTGTCTTTTGAGTATTACGTAGAAGTAACTAGAAATCGTATTCAGTGCTTCTTTTCTTTGGTTGAGTGAAAAGTAGAAAATGACATTGACGGTCGACAGTCCACAGTTAACGACCGCCCTAACTGATCAAGAATCCTGGATCCGCCATTGTTACTATGTACAAAAAATCATTTCAATTTTAAAGGATACAATCAATTTTTCATTTTGGAATTAACATTTTATCCAACAAAAAAAAAAGTCATTATTAGAACTCATATTCAGCAAATTTATGATAACCAAATCACACCGATTGTATTCTGATTTTGAATTCGCTAATGATTTTAGTTAATGGTATAATTATTTTTTCTTTATACAATTTTTTTTGAGTTAGTTCAACAGTTAGTCATAAATTGATCTCCATAAATTTATCGATCAATAAATTAATGTCATATTATCGACACTTAGCATAATAGCATAAACTAAGAACAGTACTTGGCATATCATTTCCAAACAAAAGATATTGATAATAACCTACATATATAACTATAGAAGCTGTATCGAAACCTACCTAATAATATTTGGGTACCTTGTAGAATTTGCAATGAAGAACAACGCAAAGGAAAGTTCCAGAACTGAGAAAATAGGAAAGACAATGGCGGGAAAATCTGTTTTCCTTATTGAACTGAAAGTTACAATGCTGGTACAATGCTAGTATATTTATAGATGAAAATGAAATATATAAAAGTACTCAAATACCCTAAAACTAATTCTAATCAAACTAAAACAAAATTTGTCGCCTAAGTGAGTTGTACTCACCGGTTATTCCAACACTTACCGGATTGAGCTGCACTCACCGGATATCCCTATGCTGACACACTTCAACACTCCCCCTCAAGATGGAGAATGTATATTCAATATTCCCATCTTGCTCAAAATCTTCACTTCTCCCTTTTGCACTTTATCTCTTACTAAATGACAATCAATCTTTATATGATTTGTTCTCTCGTGGAAGACAGGATTGCTAGCTATATGTATGGCTGATTGGTTATCACAAAAAAGCAATGGAGCCTGATCATGTTTAACACCTAAATCATTTAATATGTTCTTTAACCAGCTTAATTCACACACTACAGTTGCCATGGATCTTTATTCTGCCTCAGCAGATGATCTTGAGACTGTGTGTTGTTTCTTAGACCTCCAAGACACCAATGAATTACCCAAAAAAACACAATAACCCCGTAATTGATCTTCTTGTGTCCAAACATGCCCCCCAGTCAGTATCACAAAATCCTTTAAGATGTAGATCAGATTTCCTATCAAAAAATAGACCTTACCCTGGTGTTCCTTTCAAGTATCTCAATACATGATGAGCTGGTGTATGTGGGATTGTCTTGGTGCCTCAAGAAATCGACTAAGCATGTGCACAACGTATGACAAATCAGGTTTGGTTATAGTCAAGTATAGAAGCCTTCATACTAGCCTTCTATACATGCCACCATTGGCAATAACTTCTCCCCCTTCCTTGCTCAACTTCACATTCTGTGGCAAAGGGATTTTTGTCAGTTTAGCTCCAAGATAACCAGCATCAGCCAAAACTTCCAATGCTTATTTTCTTTGGCAAATGGATATCTCATCAGAGGTTCTTCTATTTCGAGTCCTAGAAAATACTTTAGAACTCCCAAATCCTTCAGTTTGAACTGATCATTCAGGTTCTTCTTGAACTCCTCAATGTACAATATATCATTTCCACCTAAGATAATATCGTCTACATGAATGAGAAGCATTGTGATGAGTTGCCAACCTGTTTGCATAATAGAGAATAATTAAATTTTGATTGTTTAAAATCCTGTGATAAAATGTAGGCAATCAACTTGGGGCATAACCATGTAAAATTTCCTCATCCAATTCACTATGAAGAAAGGCATTGTTAATGTCTAATTGGTGAAGGTGTCATTGCCTTTGAGCAGCAATTGCTAGGAGTGTTTTCACTATAACTAGTTTAGCTACTTGAGAGAATGTTTCCTCATAGTCTAAACCAGCTTGTTGTGTGAAGCCCTTAGCTACAAGCGTAGCCTTCTTTCTTTCTTCTGTACCATCTGAGTTCAACTTAACTTTGTAAATCCATTTGCAATCCACGGCTTTCTTATGTGCAGGTAGTGCACCAATTATCCAAGTGTTATTAGAAACAAGAGCTTGTTACTCCATATTCATTGCCTTACACCATTCTGGATGTTTAGACGCCTCAGCAAAAGAAACAGGCTCATAAACAGATAAGGCCATTGTGTACCTTCCCTGTGCAAGAGACCTATCCCAGCTAATTTGATATAGAATATTGCTTTCCAGATTCAGAACTTTCTTTCATGGACTCTGATAGGGGAGAAGGCACTTGAGATACAAGGCTAAAATGGTAATCTTGAAGGTATGATGCTGCTTTCCTAAGCCTATTAGACCTGTGAGGAGATATGCTAGGAGATGGGGTAGGAGATTCAGATGAATTGGTTTCAAGACACTCAGATGAAGTGACTACAGAGGGATTTCTATCAATTGTCATGTGAGGTGTAGAAACATTGGAATGATCAGACAGTGGTGCAGTATGACCTTGAGTAGGAATTGAGTCTGAGGATGGAGATGAATCTGAGGATGTGAATTGAACATTAATGCCACTTGACCGAAGTCCATTAATGCCCTCATAGGCCATGTTCATTAGAAAATATAATCAAGACAAAATTATTGAAGATTGTGAATAGTTATATCACTATTCTATTTATGAATTATACAGAAAATGAACTTACTTTTACTCAGGGGCAAATCCAACCTTAAAGTTCAGCTAGGGGCGGAAGCCGTTGACTGGTGATCGATGACCGGTGACCGATAATAATCAACGATCGTAATAGTCGAAAATATAATTCAATACATATGTAAATGTACTAAAACGTAAAACCGTATGAATTAAGCTAAATAACCCTAATTCACAAATAGTTTTGTGTGGAAACTAAAGCATAATCAATTTCTTGAAATAATTTCAAATTACTTCAATAGCAGAGAGTTCAAAGAATCTCTCGTCAAACCAAACAAAGCAGAAGAAAAAAAAAGGAACCAAATGAATAAAAACAAGAACCCAGTTATTTTGCCACAATAAATGCTAACGAGTAAATAACAAAATGAAATAAAAACAGTGACAGTACTCCTTTTTACTGCAATAGATAGTCAAGAACACTGAATTGAAATCAATAAACTGAGTAGCCATAATTAATGAATGAAAGTGACATAATTTCACTTGAATTTCATTAAAAAAGATCCCGACAAATTANCGACAAATTATCAAAACAAAACTGGTCAGGTGCTTAATTCGCCCCTGGTTGTATTATTATGAATAATTATTCAATTAAAATTATAATGTAATTAACTAAAAATGAAAGGGTATCTCAAAAATTATGGAAGATTTCATTTATCTTTCAACAATACCGATCAATCGCATAACCTTGAATAGATTGGAGTAGAAAATTCAAAGCACGATCTTGGACGACAAATATTCATACATACTCCGTGACATAATCTTGAAAGGGTGGATGATAAAGATATTACTCCTAGTACACTTATCAATAAAATGATTCTATCCCCTTAAGATATTTTGTGAAAATTACAATATTAGTTCTTTAAGCTAGAAATTTATTAAAATGGGATTTTGGCCAATCTCGTTTTCTACACACGTGGGGCCATTGTCGACACAATCAATGTTGACTTTTAGGGAGATGTTGTGGGTCTGAAAATAAACATTTCCAATTTACCCTTCAACTAAATTGTGGGATATTATTTTCAGGTTATGCTATATTTGATTCACCATTTTTTTTTTTAAATGGAAAAGGAATTTCAACTTCTATTTTTTGCATGTATGATACTCGTTTTTATCTAGGCAACTTGTTTTCTTGGTTTTGGCTCTCATGTGTTCCAGTTTTGTTTTTTGTTTTTTGTTTTTTGTTTTTTTTTTTGGCAATTGAAAAAAATTATATCAACAATGGTAAAAAGTTTTTTCTCTTTAATAGACAATTTTCATGCAAAATAAAGTCAAATGAATGGTATTCAGTATGCTAATTTTTTTAAAAATTTTATTTTTTTGGCAATTGACACAAATTCTAGACCCAATGATAGAAAAAATTATCACTTTCATGGACAATTTTCATAAGAAAACAAAGTCAAATGGACACCAAATTTTCAACATTTTTCAGGTGAAAAATTATAATAATTAAACACAATTAATTACAATTTTTAATAAAACAATTTCTACACAATTCAATTTTTTGAAATTCATTTTTTCTATTTATTTTTCACATTTGCAATCAAACGGACGTTTAAGGAATGGGAGGGTTATTTTTGAAAATTGATTTAAAAAAAATGAGGATGGTTTGGACATTTTGGGTTTTAGAGTTTCTGTAAGAATTGATTGTCTGACAAATATTCTTAGCACTTTGCAATTTTATAATATTTAATGTACCGTTAAAAAATGAGAAATTTGATTTTAATTGGGGTCAATCCGATGCTATCTTCGATGTTTTTTCAGTGTCATTCTCAACATGGTAGGTTCGAATTGTCATTTCTTCCTACTCGAAGGTTTATGTCCTTTTCAATGAAAAAAAAAACTCATGTTTGATACGTATTAAAATTTTCATTTTCATTCTTTAACTTATTTTCAATCACATGTTCTTCAATAAAATAATATTTTTCATTGCATCAATAATTTTTTCTTTTTTTTCAACCACACATTCTCCATCAATCTACTATTCCAGAATACATTCTTCCAAAATAATATGACTCAAACACACCCAAAGATTAAAAAAGAGAGAGAATAAATAGAAATAAAAAAGAGGAAGAAAAATATCAACTTAATTATGTCCCAATCTCGCCTTCTATTTTCTTTTCTTTTCGTTTTATTTTTATTTTCAGTTAAAATGAAACTTTAATTTTCTTTTAGATAACTCTAATAGGTTGGACATTAATGGTGCAGTTTTTCTTATATTATTTTATTACATCCTTTATTTTAATAACCCGTTTTGTTCAAAAAAGAAATGTGCCCTTTATTTTAAAATAATTTATTTTTCGATATTTGATATTGATAGATTGTCCTATGACATTGTGAGTTTATGCATCATAATCAAACTTCCATTTTTATTATTTTATTTTTTAAAATAGCTTGATTGGATATTGGTGGTCCAATTACAAGAATTATGAATTTCGTTTTCAACTATGAGATTTTTTATCTTGAAAAGTCTATAAGAATCTTTTTTCGATCAAACCAACAAATAAACAACCTTTTTTATTTTTTTTAAATAAGGGCCAAACACACATTTTACACGTACTATATGCATTAGCTAGACTCCAAAGAAAGTTACTCAAATTTCCAGCTCAATACGCACAATTCACATGTTACCACTAAACAAGCCATATCTCTAATTTAACCAAGCCTCGTTTGGTTGGAATTAAAATTCAATTAAAAACTCTCCTCATGAACACACAATTTTTCAACCACACATTTCATTAATTTTTAATCAAAATCTATTAAAAATATGATTTTAATGCATTGTCCGTCCGCCTAAGTGGCATTTACAAATGGGTTCTGCTCTCGACTTCTGATTCGGCTAGCTCAACCGATACTCCTTTCTTCCTCCGCTTGGGCGAGCCACTCTCCGAAACCGATGATATTGTCGAAACTGAAGAAGAAGCGCGCTCAGGTGAACGCCGCTTAGCTGTCACTTTAATAGGATCCGGCTCATTTGAGCCGACTTTGTGTGGAAAATTCAACAAGGCCTTTGAGCCACGCATCCTATAAGCTGCTCTATCATAAGCCAAAGCCGCTTCCTCAGCCGTCTCATATGTTCCAAGCCACACTCTCGCGCCGTTTTTGGCTGGGTCCCTTATTTCCGCCGCGAACTTCCCCCACGGTCTTTGCCTCACACCCCTATAATGCTTCCCCTTCGGCCGCGCCACCTCTGGCGCAACTTTATACGCCATCACTGGCGGAGCAGCCACGTATTCCGACCTCACTTCAGCTACGCTCATCTCCTCCCCAACCTCAAACCTCGGCTCCGACTTAATTTCGTTAAACGGCGTCCATCCATCATTAACGGCGTCGCGCAACAGCCCATAAATAACCATGTCTTCAGCGTCATCAACCTTTAACGGCAAGTCACCCCATGTTTCTGTTAAACACGGCATGAGATTGCTGAAGCTCGAGCTTCGGCAATACACCGGCTGAAATTCCACCGGAAAATTCATCGGCGTTAACTCACTCAAAACTGGGTTGTACATGATTTTTTGTGACAATATCAATTATGGGTCTTTTAAATACTGAATTTTCTTGGAATTTAGAGGCAAAAAAAGTTGTGAATTTTGGAAGGTAAAGGTGGGGTGGGGTATATATAGGGGGTGATGAAAGAGAAAAATGGAAAGGAGGTTCATGCACTAGGAATTTCGATGTGTCCATGGAATTTCGAAATTAGCAAGTGGAGCAACTTGTATATCACATTATCACGTGGTTAATAAAAAAAGTTAGATTTGAATTGTGGTAGATGAGGAATGCTGACGTCATCGTATGTGGTGGTGGTGGTGGTGGTG
>CAIGRS010341370.1:0-18433 GCA_903798395.1 Fraxinus floribunda
CTCACTTTGGTCCCCATATTCACAAATTTTGCACTATTTTAGTCCATTTTCCCTCCTTTTGTCTTTTTTTTTTCCCTTTGAGTGCTTTTTACCTACAAAACCAATAATTACATAATTATAAGTAGAAAATCGCTCATTTTAATCAATAATAAGTTTGTTTAGGTGTTAAATAAGTGTGCAAAACACACTTATCAATACTATTGGCCTCAAATGCAGGACGACATTGCAAGTTATGTGAAAACTTGCTTATTTGTTAGCAAGATAAGTCAAATCATCAGAAAAAGGCAGACTTGATAGAGTCCTTTTCTGTCCCCAACTAGACCATTTGAGAGTGTATTAATGGACTATATTGTTGGACTGCCAAAAGTTGGAGATTTTGACATTATCATCATCGTGGTAGCCAGTCTATAAAACTATTCAACTTTCATCGCAGCGCCCAAGTATGTATCAGCTGAAGAGACAGTTCAACTCTTCTTCAAATATATTGTCAAATACTGGGGACTATCTAAGGACATCTTCAGCGATCAGTAATAACCCAAGAATAACTAACCAAGAGGGGGGTGAATTGATTTTTGAAACTTTTTCGACAATTAGTTTCTAAACAATTTAATACAATAGATATAAATGCAAAGTGTGATATCATCAAGTTGTTACGAAAGTCTCTCCACTTTTTGACATGGAGAACGAGATCATCAAATTCCTCATCACTCTTGTTTAAGTTTGAGATTTCTTTATCATTTGATAATTTCAAAGCAATTTGTCTTCTAGGGAAATACTTCTTTTTTTACTCTTTTGCTTTTCAAGGATTGCAGCTTTACTTAAGCCCCTTGACCTTATCGCAGTCGCAATTTGCCCAACTTCAACCGCACATTGTAAATATTAATTCAAATTTGAGTTGTAATTTCCTTTCCATTGTAATAGTTTATTTAAATTGTAAAATAACTAGAAATTAGATAAGTTTAGTATGATTTGTTAGCATTTAAACGTCTACTCCCGTCACTTGGATTTTTGTTCCGAATGCTATTATATGGGGTATTAGTTTTTCAAACATCTTTCAAGCGTTCTAGTGTTTGCCCCCTACATTAGCCATTGTAATTTCTTGCTTTCGTCAATTGAAATTTCTAACTTTCAAGCAATCAATGATCAATTTTCATTCAACGCATTTCAATTTTATGTTGCAAGCTTTCTACAAATTGTAATCAAATTTCCTTTCGTCCCGAAATAACCAAAAGAAGGCGGAAGGTAGTCTAACGGAGCAGACTATTGCCGCACGATATCCCTTTCTGTTCTAAGAAGAAAGGTACCCCGTGAAACTGAGAGTGTCATAAGTGATAAGTAGGACACATGCTTTACAATAGAAGTACAATTTTGTCCAATCCCTTAAAAAATTAAATAAAAAATTTAAAATAATAATAATAAAAAAATTTCTACTTCAACGTTGGACCTTGTTTGATTCTCCAAAATTCATTATTTTTCAAATTCATTTTTAATCACACATTTTACAAGATTCACAATTTTTATGATTTTTTTCATCCACATATTTCATTAATGGTTGATTGCTAATATTTCCCATAAAAAATATTTTTTTTTACCAAAATTCTTACTTCTGTACTCTTTGATTAGTATTTTTTTTCATGGAAAATGTTTTTCTACTTTTCATCATATGACCATATTTTCTCAAAAACAAGAAAAATATTTTATTTAGAGAGTAGAGTTTTATTTTTCAGACAATTAACTTTCTGTGATCTACATTCTCTCCCATCTACCTACCAATAAAAGATGAACAAGTATAACATTTTCTAGACTAAAAATTAAATTGATAAAACACATTTAATTAATAATTTCCATGCAAATAAGTTCTAGACAATTCAATTGTCTATAATTTATTTTTTTCCATCCAAATTCCAGCTTTCAGTCAAACACTACAAAAAAAAATTTGATTTTAAGCAAAACAAATAGGGCTTAACCGTGCCACCCCACCTTACCTCAGAGCCCCAAACCATTGGCCACCGTCGAGTTAATTGTTTCAACAGTCACTGAACTTTACAAAGTGTCACGATTCACTAACTGAACTTTACATTGCACCCCATCGCTCATTGAACTTAGTGAAATTGCACTCCATCATTTACCGGGTTAATTCCGTCTATACCGTTTGCCTACGTGGATGACGATTTTCACACTTGATCGTTAAATTACTTCGACACTGCAGTAACTTGCCATGTCATGAATCCTCTAACACGTCTTTTATAATGAAAGCATGAGATGGGCAAACCCTAACCCCAAATCTCTCCTCGAAGACTCTAACTCCCAAGTTGTATGAACCCTATCCCAAAAACAAAATTGAACCAAAATACCAAGGTGATTCTTGAAACCATTGAAATGGAGAGAACAAATGAAGGAAATTCATAAATTTCCCATTCTCTTTACAACCTTAATTTCATTGCTACTGGATTTGTTGTTTGAAGTAGAAGTTTTCGAAATCAATGGCTTCGTTGTTTCTGGAAGAGATTGGTGGTATGTTAGAGTTTGAAAGTAGTTGCCAAGTGTAAAATCCAACAAGAAGCAATAGTTGAGTATTTTTTGTTCAAATAGTTTCTTCCGTAGTTGCTTGTGCTTGATTAATTTTTTCTATTTGTTTTGGTGAAAACGTCATGCAAATAAGGCACGATGCATTTAAAAAGGCTATTGCATTTGACCATATTATATTTATTTGTTCAAATAGTCTTTTCCCCAGTTTTTATTTATTTGTTATGACCATGAAGCATTGTTCAAATAGTCTCTTCCCCAGTTTCTATTTATTTGTTCTGACCAAATGAGGCAGGAATCATTTGAAAAGGCTATTGCAGATGATTTGAATTAAAATTCAATTACTAGCACTTATAGAACCTTTTGTTTCTTATGTTCGTTGTATACTTTTGACCAACTTATTGTGTGTTAAGAAAGAATAAGGGGATTTACCACAGTTGCAGACAACCAGGGCACCAATTGTGGACATGCCTAAAGAAGCAAAGATGTCCATATTGTGTTGATGGTTTATGAAATTGATGGAGGTAGAAAAGACCGCAAACATTGGTCGATTATTTTTTTGTTGCACTAGAGATTGCGGGTTTTCGAGGGGAGTAACGTTGCGCCCAACAAACGAAAACCATTACAAGATTAGGGTCAATCCAGTGGTGTCAAAAATGAACGGGAATCAATGTGCGATTGTTCAGCTATTCATAAGCCTGAATATCAAACTGAAGATCTATCGGGCTAGTTCAAAACTTGTACTCGAATTACTGAACAATCAGACGTCGAGATGTCTATCAACATTACGTTCCGCAAGGGAAAATGAGATGTGGATGTGAATGAGAAACAAAAGGGAAGAGATTAGAGAAGACATTCCAACTATGTAGTTGACGAGAAGACGATTTTTAAATTTAATGTTCTTGTATGTAGAATTTGTCTATCTTAAATATTTCATTATGTGATGTACTGGAGATTATTTAAGTAAGCGGAATTAGTTTACATATGCAGTGTTGATATTTGGTAAATAGTGGTTCATGTTCAACTTCTTTATCAGAACATTTGAACAAAAAATAGCATTATAGCATTTGAACAAAACAACATTACAACATTTGAGCAAAACATCATTAGAACACCATTTGAATTTATAATCCGTTCATCCACAAAACAACATTTGATCACAATATAATATGTGCATCCACAACATTAGAACATTTGAACACCTTCCACAACATCACCGAAACACCTAAACTAGCTAGCTATGTCACATTTTAATTATGGGACATAATAGCCCTCCGCACACCCTCATCTTACTTCGACACTTCTCACTTCTGGTCATAAATCCCAACTGCATATCTTTCAGCATAGCCACAATCAACTTCTCCTTGTCATCAATTAGCATCTTATTGAAAACTTCGTACAAGTTGTTCAACAACATATCACTCTTCAAATGTATCCTGAAATGAGATATACTCCACTCAGAAGGATGCCTCTCCATCAACCATTTATAAGCGGCTTCACTAAGCTGACGAATTTATTTCATCCACTGTTTGAAGTCGGCCACAGTAATTGATTTAGCGGCCCGTCAAAGTAAGTTTTTCAAAGTCTTACCCTTAAATCCTTTATCGAAAAAGTTTGTATACATGTGTTTGACACAGAATCTATGTTCTGCCTTAGAAAATAACTCGTCAATCACATTACTCAAGCCCTTTTTCCTATCAGTCCTCATAGTCCAGTCATGGCCTTTTTCCATCGGAATATCCCGCGTTAAATATTTCAAAAACCATCTCCATGCAATCGTATTCTCTTTCTGGACAACGACATAAGCAACTAGATAAATGCAGTCATTTGCATCTAGGCTAACTGCAATGAGCAGTATACCACCCCAAACACCACGGAGATGGTACCCGCTACTCCAATGAATTTTCTACACCTATGTTGAAATCCTAATTTTGCAAGCATTAAAACACACACACACACACACACACACACACATATACATACCTTGAAAAACTTGCCCAATAAGTGCTATCATCATTGTGGATCCTGGATTGGTCCTCAAAACCTGTGCCGCATACGACCTTAATGACCTAAACTATTCTTCGATAGTCTCGTTGATCAATTTTTTTGCATATCTTCTCGCCTTCCAAGCTACATTTCTAGTAATATTTATATTCAAGTCCTCATTTACTCTAGCTTGCATACTCTTCGCCTTTTGGATCTGCCTCTAATTGTTCAATGTACCGATAGACTATGAAAGTGTAGTTACAATGACGATTGTATTGGTCCCTACTACTTGGATTGCCTTCTTAAATTCTTGTATAGAACTGAACAACTGACCGATATGAAGTTATGGATCCCGCATATCCATTTCAGCCATGAACTTTGAGAAGCGATACTCAATCTCATCGTCAGATGACATGTCAGACAATAGTTCTTCGGATGATGGACATTCCAAATCGTCGGCATCGTCGTATGTTTTGTACCACTATATCATCATCTTCTTGTTCAGTTGCCTCTCCATTTCAGCCTACCTCGATTTCCCCCGTCACATTATTGTCGAACAACCTATCATCTTCACCAGTCGATAAGTCATTATCTGAATGATTGAAGTCATGGTCATCCTCCATATCTATCACATAAACAAGATATTGAAAAAGATCAACCAAAACAAACAAGTTGGGGAAGAAAGAATGTGGGTAATGATGCCAGATGGGTATTAAACAAAAATTGGTGATAATGCCAAATAGGTATTAAATACTCGCACGTAAAAAAGAGCACCACAACAACATAGAAGAACAACAAAAACATAAAAGAAAGAAATTGATCACCGACATTATCGAAGAAAAAATAAAATCAATGAGAATTACCTCTGTGTGGATCCTCCATGTGCGAGCGTTGGAAACACCAATATTTGTGGTCGGGGTGGGGCATTCGACGATGATGGAGGGTTAGCTTCGAGTCAGGGTTCGCGGCCTTTGCTGAAATCCACGTCCAAGCTTCAAATTTTGAGAGTCTTTTATCAACGTAGGGTTCCAAACGCGATTTAAGTGCACAACAAGGGTAAGGCGTGTTTGGGGATTCACACATGACAAGTTACTGCGGTGTCAAAGTAATTTAACGGTCAAGAGTGAAAATCGTCATCCACGTGGGGAAATGATATAGACGGAAGTAATTCGGTGAGTGATGGAGTGCAATTTTACTAAGTTCCGTGAGTGATATGGTGCAACGTAAAGTTCAGTTAGGAAATTGCTGGCCACGGTCGTGGCCTCAACACTGAAGTAGAAGGCTATTTTTTTTATTCTAAAGTTTTTTGCGAAGTAAATAACGATAGACATTTTTAGCAAAACAGCCATTTTAAGCTTTTAACCTGCTGCTATCTTCAAGAACCCGGCAGCCGCATTTCTCAGGTTTTAGACTCTTAGGGCAAAGAACGGCTGCGGCAAATCGATCCTGGTATTTATCTCCCGTTCACCTCTGAAACCCTAATTTCAAGCACCTTTTCCATTCACAGAAAAGGATTAATAGTTTGAAAAGGCTAAATTTTTGATTCACTATTTTATCCATTCGCTTGAGGTTATTATCGCAATAAATAGTCGGCCTTTTCATCTGCACCTGTTTGTATGTGCGTGTGTAGATTGTTGTTTGAGTTGATTGGTTTTTGGAGGTGTATGTTTCTATTATTCTCTTGTTTTTGCTCATAGAACTTTGAAAATTTACATAATATTCACTACTGCCTATCATTATTGTTTTGATAGATTCCATGCGGTACACCAGTTATATTTTTTTAACGTCGATTATGATTTTTGGTTATTTTAAAGCGGTCTGTGTCTTTTCTTTCGTTGTCTATAGTGTGTCAACTTTCAGCATTCACTGTCCGGGAATTTTTTTGATCTTTTTTGTTATCTAATGGCAGTCTCCATTTTAATTTTTTTGATGAGAAAATGAACAATGGGAAAATTGTTTCCTTCTTGGGCATTGGTTTCCTTTTATTTTATTAGATGTCTGAGCATATTTGCAGAAATTGTACTCTTGAAGATTTTAGCTCATAATAAAAGTTTTATCGAGGACAATTTCCTGACTTGGTGACGCAAAGATCATTTGACTGTTTATGATAGAAACTTGGTGTAGGATGATTCAACTGTGGCTTTTGTCTGGAGGGGTAATGAAAAGTTTGAAATTTTATCGAAAAATTGAATAATGCTATTTATCATTATAATGATGGAACATCGGTGATCCGACAGTCCACGTGGAATAATAGGATTTGATAGTTCAATTATTACTAGAGATAGGGGGAGGAGAGAGAAATGTGACGGATAATGAGTTGTCACATCACCAATGTTCTATCACGATGGTAAATAGCGTTACTTGAAAAAATTATGTAGACCAAGTTGATTTGAAACTCGAATCAGAGTGGGAAAAAATTATAAAAGTGTTGGATCATGCAGTACATGCTGAACACGGCTTAAGCCTTTGGGTGCATCCCAATGTTTAAAAGGGCGCAATTTGTACTGAAGCATTTTTCCTTCGTGAGGTGAAGCACAAGTGTCACTGTAAACCAAAAAAAAAAAAAGTCAAAATATATTAAAATGCAAAATAAACTCATAATATACAATAAACAATCTTCAAAATTCATAGTTGAACAATTTGAAGTGTGTAAAAAAAAAAAACTATAAAGAAACTATTATTTTAGTTGGTGAGGATAGTTGATTCCAAAGGGGGTCTATGAGTAACACATTTTTGTAATGTTGTAGTGGGCAATGAGCTATTCTCAAAATGGGTCTACAATTTTTTTTTTTTTTTTGTTGGGTCACAAGCCTTGAGGTCAAAGGTGGTGGTGTTGTGAGGTGTATGCCTCACACAACTGAGGCGTATACCTCCAAAAACCTCCTCACATTTTTGTACTTCTATGAATATTGTGGTTGTAGCTTGAGACTTTGTGTATATGGGCTATTTCAATGTGTCTATATTGTCTCATTGCCTCCTTTTCCCGGTGTTCAATCTTGAAGCCTCCACGTGGTTTTCCCTACATATTTGTTTGTTTGCTCGTTATTGAATAGTAGATTAGTTTTATCACATTTACTGGGTGTGCAAATAGTATTTTCTGACTAATTGAGTTTTATTTATTCTGTCCCTCAGTCAGCTGAAAGACCAGTTAGATTCTTGAGATGGCGACTTTTGCCAGACCTGAGAATGCTTTGAAACGTGCTGAAGGTGAGTGATAATTGAATGATTATAACTATTGCTCGGCATTTTGTCACAGCCGGTGCAGTCCATGGTCAATTTTTTCTTTACAATTCAACCTTTTTTTTGTGTATCAAGCATTATTTTTTATCTCCCGTTACAGTTGCCACAAAAATCTTTGAGCTGGCTAGGTCTTGATTCATCTGTTTAATGTTGTAGATGCAAAATTATCCATTATTTCACTATGTTGATTGTTGAGTATGAGTATTATGAGAGATGCATCGACAACCATATAATTCTTCCTTCTGAAATGGTAGATACAAATTCCTATGTTGCCATGCATTAGACTGTGGTGAGACATGATTAATCATTGGTTATGGCCTTTGGCCCCTTCCAAATAATTTTCAGGGTTGTACAGTAAAGTATGCATTGTTTACTTGTCCAGATGTTCTCATACATCATTTTATCTCTCTTCTTCAAGATTTCGCCACATTCATGTATTTTATACTAGCGAAATGTCACTTTTTACATTCTTGATATGTTTGGTGGAGGTAACCTATAATGTGCTGATGCAGAGTTGATCAACGTTGGACAAAAACATGAAGCTCTTGAGGCTCTTCATAGTTTTATTACCTCAAGGAGGTATAGAGCATGGACAAGGACACACGAGAGGATACTGTTTAAGTATGTAGAACTGTGTGTCGATATGAGGAGGGGCAGGCATGCTAAGGATGGTCTTATTCAGTATCGTAGTATCTGCCAACAAGTTAACATTAATTCGCTGGAGGAGGTGATAAAGCATTTCATGCAGCTGTCCACAGAGAAAGCTGAGCTTGCACGTAGTCAAGCACAGGCCTTAGAAGAAGCTCTGGATGTAGATGATTTAGAAGCTGATAGAAGGCCTGAAGATCTGATGTTGAGCTATGTCAGTGGTGAAAAAGGAAAAGACAGATCTGACCGTGAGCTTGTCACTCCATGGTTTAAGTTCTTGTGGGAGACATATAGAACGGTTTTGGAAATTTTACGCAACAACTCAAGACTGGAGGCTCTGTATGCGGTGAGATATTCTTAAATGCACTTTTGGTTAGTAGAATATTCTTCAGCGCATGCCAGAGTTTTTATCTGCATTTGGAAATTGTGTTTTTTCATTACCATGCTATCTGTTGCAAGTCCTGAGCGAAGTTTTCTGTATCTAACTTTTTAATGGCATGCGTTAAAGTCAAAAAAATGTTAAAAACAATATTATAAAGTTCCAATGATAACCCATTGAGCCTACGAGCTCAATAAAGTAAAAAAATGTTAAAAATACAATTTTAAAGTTCCAATGATAACCCAATGAGCCTATGAACTCAATCAAGCATGTAATTTTAGATATTTTTAGGAGTATAAGCACGACTATGCATCATGCAGTTTGTTATTCAAATATTTTTCTCCTTTCTGCTATTGCAGTGATTTCATAGCTGATATTCTACAGGTTGCTGATCTCTGAGAATCAGAAAAATCTAATGGAACAACTTAGATCCACATTCCAAAAATAATGTTTCTCATACTCTATAACTACAAAAATTTCTTCTTAGTATCAATTACTAGAAAGAACATTTTTTTATATGTTATTTTATTTATGTCCTTCCACGTGCATGCATTTCTAGCAAGATTTTTCTCTTCTATAAAATCAACAAACAGTTACGGTGTAGGTCGCAATTTTGCGACATCTAATGTAGGGAATTATTAATTGGCACCTTTTTTGAAGTAGGAATTTGATTTTATTAGTTGACCGCATGTGGTACTTACTTTTATTCCGTAGGGAACAATATTCCAGGTGTAAAATAGGTAGATAGGTATTTTTACGCTATTATAAATTTGTAATATAAATGAGATGATTTATATTATATTTTTCCTGGTTCAAAAATAATTCCAATGAAAAGTTATATTTTCTTTTCACGTTTTTGTGGACATGGTCAGAGAATGGTTATTTATCTAGTTCATTTCTTGGAGGGTCCTAACTGGTGTCTTCACCTCCCTGTCTCTGAAAGATCACTCTGAGATTATTGTTCTTGGTTATGATGTTGATTTGGCAAACCTTTTACTTGATTTTCCTCATGATCTATTTACAGCATGCGTGCTGACTGTTTTGTAAAACTTTCTTGAACACCTATGACCTATTTGTCTGAATTGATTAATGAGCTTCTAAAACCACTTGACCATGTTCCCTTTTGCTAGCCGTTTACTAGGAACTGTGATAGATATGTATCCTTTCTTGGGGATGATTATTAAAATGCTCATTCTAGTGTTTCTTCTGAAAAGTTATATAATTTTGCCATACAGATTTGAGTGTTGGTTTGTCTTGAGGATGGTGATGCAGGATCCAACAAGAACAATTATAAAAGAAGGAGAAAGGGAATAGATGAAGAGAAAGGAGGGGGAAAAGAGAGAAGAAGAGGGAGATAATAGAGAGAAATCGGGGAAGAAATATATTAATTTTTATTCATTCAAAGTTGGTTCCATTACAATGCAAAATACCCCTTTATATAGGGTTTCAAAAGATCTATTATAAGTACGAAAGTACTAGAAAAGGTAATAAATCAAATGCTAAGAACATTTCCTAAAATATGCATTAAATTTGGAAATTGTATAGACATGTCCCTTCTAATTTTCTATCATTTCTCCTCAGCTGCGAGAACTCAACTTTGGCGAGATAGACTGAAACTTTATATCCTAAGGAGGCCGATCTCTTGTCTTCACAAAATGCCTGTATTGAAATTTGGACAGAATTATCTGACTAAGTTTGTACCAAGGTGGACGGTCTTTCTTTCCAACCAAAATGTGATATAGAAGTCCAAAAAGCAAAAAACTTTTACTACTCATCATCAAAAACTTCAAATGGTTGTGCATAATGATGAGCACAAAAGACTAGCGCTGAAGACTGGCCTGTAAAAAAAAATTTGATTGCAACGTCGAAGACTTAAATGGGCCTTGATAAGGACACAATTCCTTTACATTGAAAATATGACTTTTATTTAAGTGAGATGGCCGGTCAAAAACATTTTCTTTATGTGCTTCATCAAAAGTCATTTTTGCCACGTGTTTAGAAAACTGAATCAAGGAAACACACGTGAAAGCAAAGGAATTAACATTAAGGTCTCCTAACCTATGTTGCACATCAAAAGTAAGTTCATAAGTTTCAGGATTGAAAAGAGTTTTTCTTATGATCTTGACATGAATAATAGGAAAATTGGCTAGAAAAGTGGGAGCAAACACATCATGTTGATAATTAATAGACAACAATCGAATATCAATTGGAAAAGTGTGCACGCGAATAATTGTCATAGAAAAAATTGTTGCAACTTGATAAGTACTGATCATTGGAGTTAAAGTCACAATAAAATCAACTTTAGAAACACATTTAGGAGCAGGCAATACAATAGAAAGAGGTGACAGTACCATATAGGGATGGCAAAAGGGTCGAGCAGCTCGTTGGCTTTGCTAGTCAAAACTCGGCCCATAGACGGCTCGGAACGGGCCCGAACTGATCTGGGGGTTCGCACTCGTTGAGCTCGCGAACAATTTGTGGGCATGGCCCACGAGCCTAAAGGTCACGTGGCTCGTGGGCAAGTAAGAATTGTGAAGAAAAAAGAAAAAAGAATTAAAAAATTAGGAAAAATCTCGTGGGGCTCTTGCTCGAATTAGATTGAGCTTTGACGAGCCGAGCTCATGGGTAGAGGCGGCTTGCCCATCGCCACCACTAATACAATAGGTAAGTCATCAACATGGGTATGAATAATTTTGTCAAAAGTTGGCGTGACACGGGATACGAGACAATGCTCACAACTCTCACTCTCACTATCAGAAGAGTCAATTGGCTCAAGTATAAAAATCTCATTTTCTTCTTTAGGAGGTGGACTAACACAACAAACTTAGGACGTGACATGAGTGGTGTGTCCGAGTGTTTACATAATTGATTGAGTCGAAATGATATGTACCAATGGTTGGCCAAATGGTGAGCGTCATCTAAGGAATGGGGTCCAAGATTGTCGTCAATTTTCTAGATTCAAACCATCGATAAACCTAGACACTGTGATGTGGGGAGCTTCATAAATATAACAATTGTTCAACAATGCTTTGACATGTGCTAGAGACTCGCTAACAGTGGAAGCACCTTGTCTATAGTGCAAAAAGAATTGATTTAACAATTGATTTCGAAAATACAAAAGGGCATATTTATTACTCAAAATCCGTTTTATCTCATCCTACAAAGTGATTGAGTATTGACCTAGACGATTATGTAAAAAGGACTTCCAATAAGTTTTAGCAGTACCGACAAGTGACTTATTAGCAGTGTTCTAAAATGCGTAATGCGTTGCGATGCGTCGAGGTCGAGAATCAAGAATCACAAGCTTAAGCGTGTCAATGCGGAGAATAGGCGTCATAGTAATGCACTCCAAAGAATGGTGAAATCTTGGTAGCTTCAACACAGGATTTCCTAACGTCTTCCTTCCTCATAACAAGAAAAGACACCTTCTATGATCGTGCTTCTTTTTCGCTTATGTGTTCCTATATGGGGGATGCTATGGACCCAATTGATCTGCCAACACCAACATTAATTAAGGTTTAGTTTGAGAATTTGTGCATTGTAATTTTAAATACACGGTCACCGTTCTTGAAATTTTTCATCATTTTTCACATGCAATCTGGAGTTCTCCGTCATTTATTAAGTCAGGGTATTTTATTATACCTAAAAACGTTCCTGCTAATTTAATGTTGTGATGTTGTGAATGTACGTCTATTTTCTCATTCATCGCAAGACAGAGATTTATGGAATTTTGATACTTGTCCTGAAAATTTGGATCTCACGTCTCAGTGTCTTCCTGGTCTTGTATCCTTTACTGCTAAATTTATTTTTTCTCTACTGCTTTTGGAACAAGGATATTTTATCTCATTTTGTTGTTTTTGCAGCCAGTAGAGCTCTGGACTGGTAAACAATTGTTTAGTGTATTACTGCGGCCACATGCGAAAATGAGAGTCTACGTAAATCTTACTGTTGCAGAAAAAACTTATAGCAAGCCTAAAGGTGAAAAGGAGAAGCCTAAGGAAATGATGTGTCCAAACGATGGGTTCGTTTATATTCGTAATAGTGAACTGATTAGTGGACAACTTGGGAAAGCTACTTTAGGTTTGTGTCCTTTCTATCCCTTTATAAAGTCACAAGGTTTTTATTCATCCCTTGTTTTTGGTTTCTTTGGAATAGATTTGCGATGTGTGAGAATATTATTTGCAACTGTCAATTTACTCTGTGTTCTTTGATTGATGCGTTGCATGTGTTCATGTATCTGCAATCCATTATTCACGGAGGTTCTGCTAATTGTAATGGTGTCTGAAGTTTTGATGTAGGATAATCCTATTTCAAATAGGATTGATTTTATCTCTTTCTTCTTCTTTCTTATTTTGAATAGGATTTCTTCTTCTTTCTTGATTAGAATATGATTTCTTCTTTCTTTAAGATTAGGATTTTAGTTTTCTTTCTTTTTAGAATTTTAGTTTAGTTTCCTTATATTAGTAAGATTCTAAACAAAGGCTTTGTATACTTTTCAATCATCAAATTCAATCAATTCAATGCAATAAAATTATTTTCTACAAATTTCGTTTTTTTTTTAACTTTATTCTTATTTCAAGAATTCTGGCTGCTTTTGCTCCAAATTGTATTGCCTAACCTTGGATTCTAGAATGTCTTTTTTACCTCTCCACTTCCTCTTTGCTTCCGATGTCATATTTAACAGTTGTTGGTTCCTCAAAAGTAAAATCAATATTTTTGTATAGCTTCATTAGTAAACGTATTTTCAGGGGACACTTGGGATATCTTTGTTATTGCACACCATGTAGTTCATTTTGTCCCCCTTTTGGTTGGCGAAGTTGATAGTAGTATCCAAAGAAACATGCAGAAAAATTGTATCTGTAAGTTTGAAATTTGTTCGGATGAAACTTCTGCATTCTAGAAACTACCTTCTTCATTTTTGACAGAATGACTTTCTAAAGGCACTTGAACCCTCCAGATCTGAATTGCAAAATTGACAAGGCGAAATTAAGTTCATTTTTTTGGGGTGGGGCAGTTTCACTAAGATTCTTACTAAAGTCCCAGTCTACATTTTTTTTTTAAAATTGTCTTAAAATGGAAACAGAAGTTTCTCCCTTGAACCGTTCAACATTGTATGTCATTCAATCTAAGTGGTTTTTATTCGTGAAAACTTGAAGGAAGTCATGCTCTTCTTGTTAGATCAGCATTTGATTGAATACCCTCCATAGTAGTAAAATATTTGAATTTCCAGTTGTTTATATCTGAGATCAATGTAAACTAAAAAATTCAGCATCAAATTTGTAGAATCTGATTCTGAATTCCATCATACTTGTTTGAAAAGTAGAAAGCCAACCAAACTTAATTGTTTAATTTTTGGACCCACGCATCAGCTTAGGTACTTGGGGGTTTATGTAGAAAATAAAAAATTTATGTGTGGCAGATAGCATGTTGATTGCAGACAGCATTTAGTTGTTCAAACATGAAAACTTCCCATAAAAGTATATGTAAATCTGTAAGCTCGGTTCATCCGACTTGAAGTGCATAATGGAAATTGTAACAAAAACAATTTGCACCAGGAGATTGTGATTTACAATATGCTGGAGATGACTAAATGCTCAACTCTGAATAATCCAATCGAGAATGATTTGATCTTTCAGAGTAGTACTTGAAGCATATAGAATGTTTTGAATCTTATCCTGCAGTTGCTTACTTTTCTTAATAAATTCTTGTACAGAAACTTTTATGGTCTCACCAATGGCCAGTGTTGCTCATTTAGATTCTCTGCCCTGATTGATACCCTAATAGATTTTATAAAATTGTTTTTTTTTTGCTTTTCTCTAAGCTATTGCTTGAAACAACTGGATATAGATTAGTTATGTACTCATTCTTGTGACATTGAAATAGGGAATGGAAACAAGGATGGCCTTTTCTCGGTTCTTCTCAGGGATTATAATTCACATGCCGCTGCAGTGTGTATGAATCGATTGGCGAAGTTAAGGTGCGTTTTAACAGCTGTAATCTGCTGTTGCCCTCTTGGTGTTCAATGCTTTTACAACCCTGAAATTGCATCCCTCCGAAAATATTAAAAACCAACAAGTCAACTATGTTTCAAAGCTTCACTTCCACCGTAACGTGTCAGTTTATCCACTTCTTTATTTATTTGATCATGAATCACTGATTTGGGTGACTTGTTATAATTAATTGTGATGTCGGTTTTAGTTTATAAAATAATTTAACTCTGTCATATTAACTTCGTATTCTAATGCAGATTCATTAGTGTCAAATTTGAATTTGAATTGGCTTGTTGGATGTCGATTTGATGATAGTTAAATAAGTCTGAATCGATCAGTACTTCAAGTAGCTGCAAAGGCATTGTTCCAAGCTTCTCTTTTTCCTTTTGGCAAACTCTTCCTGTATATGACTGCTTTGTTTTTGACTGTTCATTCCTTCACTAAGACCTGTCTTATCGTCGATGTTTTAAAAACCGGTCTGGCAGTAATGCAAGCTGAACCTTAAACAAGTGAAGTAACCAAAGTTAAAATACTCCAAACACCATTGGAGCCAAGATTTCTCAAGGAAACTCTGGAAAAAAAAACCTTTAAAAGAGTTCTAGATATCAGCTGAATCTTCTCCATGATGAAAATAGAAGTCTGAAACATTGAATGTTGGATGTATCCCCAAGTGTTGTGTCAGGTCGATTTTGTAGGCATTTTCTCCAATTTTCTCAAGGACTTTGTATGGCCCAATTTTCTTTTTACTGAGATTAGAATATGTGCCTGCTGGAAACCACTCTTTACATAGATAGACCATCACCATATCACCCTCTTTGAAGCTTTGGACCCTCCATCTTTTGTCTGCATTTTCTTTGTGCTTGGAGTTCACCTCTTCAATTTTCAACTTAATGTAGTCATGCAACTCCTTCATTTTATCAGCCTTTCTTTCACTTCAGTTTTTCCAGAATTTGGTATTGGAATCAAATCATAAAAATGGACAGGTTGCTTACCATATACTATCTCAAACTGGCTCTTTCCTGTAATTCGGTTTTTGGAATAGTTATAAGAGAAGTCTGCTTGTGCAATGACCAAATCCCATTGTTTTGGATATTCTCTGACCAGACATCTTAAAAGATTTCCCAAACTCCTATTAACAATTTCAGTCTGCCCATCTGTTTGAGGATGGTAAGAACTGTTGTCTTGCAACTTGGTTCCTAGTTTCTTCCACAGAGATCTCCAAAAATGCGATAAGAACATTGAATCATGATCTTAAATTCTAAAATTAGGTACTCCATGTAAATGCATAATTTCTCAGAAATAAAGAGAAGACACATTTGATCATGCATCACTAGTTTTCTTGCAACTAATGAAATGATCCATCTTTGAAAATCGATTAACCATAAATATAGAATCCATTCCTCTCTGACTTCTAGGTAATCCCAACACGATATCCATACTTCTTCCTAAGGTGCTGTTGGAACCGGTAATGGGATGAACAAACCTATATTCTGTATTTTTGCTTTTGGTTCTTGGCATACTAGACATCTTTCAACAAATCTATACATATCACACCTCATCTTGGGCCAAAAGAACTTTTGCTCAACGATGTCATATGTCTTGCCCAAAATGTCCTCCCAAGCCTCCATCATGCATGTCTTGAATGATTCTTTCCGTTAAAGAACAATTTGGTACGCAAAGTTGATTGCCTTAAAACAGGAAACTGTTGTGCCACAAATAATTTTTTTGCTGCCCGCTGTTACAAACTTTCCAAATCAGACCAAAGAAAGGATCAGTAGGGTACATGTCTGTGGAAGAATCAAACCCTTCGATGGTAACATTCATTTGTGTCAATAACATGGTCCTCTGACTAAGTACATCTGCTACTTTGTTGCTTGCTCCAGACTTGTGCTTAATTATAAAAGTGAATTGTTGTAGAAATTCAATCCTTTTTCAACTTCGAACACCTTTTCAAAATCTGGCAAAGCTAAGACAGGTGCTGAAATGAGCATTTCTTTAACCTGCTGGAAACTTCTTTCAGCATCACTTGACCACTCAAATATGCGCTTCAAACAATCAGTAACTGGGGCAATTATACTGCTGAAACTCTTGATAAAACGCCTGTAAAATGAAGCTAGGCCATGGAAACTTCGAACTTCAGCAATTGTAGTTGGTGTTGAGCTTTTTATTGCTTCAACCTTACTTTCATCCACTTAAATCCCTTTGGAACTGACATTTTATCCCAAAAATAGCAAAGAATAGGTCATAAATTGACATTTCTTTAAGTTGGCATAGAGCTTTTTTTCTTGCAAAACATTGAGAACCTTCCTCAAGTGTAACAAATGAGCATCTTTGTTTTGACCGTAGATTAAGATATCATCAAAATAGACCAACAATCTGTCCAATAAATGCCTTTAGGACTTGATTCATCAAACACATGAAAGTACTAGGAGCATTTGATAAACCCAAGGGCATCACCCTCAACTCGTTGGGTCCCTCTTTTGTCTTGAATGTAGTCTTCCATTCATCTCCTTTATGGATTCGAATTTGATGGTAGCCACTTTTTAGATCAATTTTCGAGAACACCTTAGCTCCATGCATGGGATTGGGAATCTGTACTTTTTTGTAATTTTATTGATAGCTCGACTATCAATAAACATTCTCCACGTACCATCTGTTTTTGGGGTTGAGAGGGCTGTAACCGCATATGGGCTCATTGACTCCTGAACAAACCCCCTTTTTTAAGCAATTCTTCAACCTATTTTCGAAGTTCTTCATGCTCTTTATGGGTCATTCGATAGTGTGGCATATTTGATAGGCTAACTCCAGGTACTAGATCAATATGATGTTGAATAATTCGATTAGGAGGCAAACTTGAGGGCAATTCTTATGGGAAAGTACCTGCAAATTCTTCAAAAAGATTGCGTATTTCAGAAGGTATAACTTGCTGATCACCTTTTGCTTCTTTCTTCAATAGAACATAAGCAACTCCTTCAGCTTCAAATTCAGCCAGAAATTCCTGCAGGTTTAAATAAGAATGTCCATTAGTTGTGTAACGCCCCAAAATTATAACCTCTTGAGGTGTTCCAAAAAAAAATTCGATTTCTTTGCGGAAATGATAAAATAATATTATTTAAATAAAAATAACTGGAGTATTTATAATGAAAACATAATCCCAACTTTATAACTGTTTTGAACAAATAAAATTGATTAATAATTTAAAGGAAAAAAATGAACTTAATATTTTATCTCTTCGATCACCCTTGGCAATCCACTGCACTATCCCGCTACAACTTCAATCGACCTGAACTAGCCTGTAAAATTTTGTAAGAGTGAGTATTTTTAAAAACACCCGATAAGATACTAGCAGTTTCCAAGCATAATTATATACAATAAAATAACACTTGATAAAATTGAATTACTAGTAAACAAATCACAAGGCAACATGTGTACAAAATACTTNTTTATCTCTTCGATCACCCTTGGCAGTTCGCTGCACTATCCCGCTACAGCTTCAATCGACCCGAACTACCCTGTAAAATTTTGTAAGAGTGAGTATTTTTAAAAACACCCGGTAAGATACTAGCATTTTCCAAGCATAATTATATACAATAAAATAACATTTGATAAAATTGAATTGCTAGTAAACAAATTACAAGACAACATGTGTACAAAATACTTATCA
>CAIGRS010341379.1:0-18924 GCA_903798395.1 Fraxinus floribunda
GTGAGGCGGGCCTCAAGAGGGTTTTTTCATACCATGGTGCCCAGGCACCATGACAAGCAAGAAGCAGCAGAATGATAACAGTTTGTCGCGCCTAGGCGCCACCCAGTTTTCCATCACGGCGCCTAGGCACTGCACCAAATTTTCTAGGGTTTGAATTTCTTTGTCCGTTCGAAGCCCAGAACGACAAAAGATTCAAGACAAACATTGCTTTGGGCAAGAAGATTATATTGGTGCAAGATTCATTAACTTCTCTACATCGTAATTCGAAACCCAGTGATGCACTTAATAATTATTCTCTGTTTTTCTTCGTCCATTATGAGTAGCTAAACTTTTATTAGGGTGAACAATGTAATTTATTGAGACCCTTTAATTCAATTTACATTGATTGAGACCCTTTAATTCAATTTTTAAGATACTGGTTCTTTAAATTTCATGCGTTGATTTTATTTACAATTTTAATGCTTGAATTACTTGGACATTAATTCATTAATCTTGTGAGTTAATAATGAGTCAAGAGGTGAGTTATAGATTTAGACCAAGTAGCAAAATTTAGAAACTAATATAAAAGTGTAGGTATACATTTTCTAATTAATGCGGTCGTTACATGAATCCTTAGAAATTGAATGCGTTTGACTAAGGTTATCTTAATTCACATAGAGATACAAATTTGACTTAGTTAAAATAGAATCAATTTGAACTCGACAGACGTAAATTGAATACGTTAGAAAAATTCGATCGAGCACTACATTATGTTATGAATCTTGATTAAAATATTAAAGGTAATCAATAAATGAAATTGTGTGCCCTAATATCCCTTTCATATTTCAAACCTAATTCGAATTTTGTGTGCATTAAGATACATTCAATTTGTAAGAAATAGTAGATCAACAATCATCATATTATTATTTGATTGTTTTCGTCAGATAAAAGTAGAGAAAATAAACTAGGAATAAATAACAGTCTATGAGGGAACGATTATCTGGACTCAAATGTCCATTTTATTACTTATTCGATATCGTACACTTGCAGGATAAAAATCAACAACAATGTGTGATAGAATATAGGGCATCTTCCTAGGGAACTGGACTTCATGCATTTGCACCCCATAAAATCAACTGAAGGTAGGAGAAATAAGCATGGAAAACACACTGCCTCTTTACTGCCATTATAGTTAAAACAGAAGAAGAATCAACAGAATCTGTCTTCTCTGGGAATTTCCTTGAATCTACCCTTATTTTACAATTACATACAGAATGAAGAAATATTTCAAATTTTAGCTTAGCAGTGTTTGATAAATTCATTCTACCTAAGAATTATGATCTCATTAATAAATGTTTTCTTAATATAGTTATATAAGTGAGCGACGAAAAAGAGAATCAATGTTTATCGCTCATGGTACCTGGATAGATGTAAGTATAGCTGCCACATCATATATTGGACTCCACTGATTTTGTAGAATATCCAGGCAAATACTTCCATCTGCATAAACTGGCCAAGAACGAAACAAGGTCATGAGAACAGCATAAATATCACTCATAGCATATTGCATTCAAAGTCAATATAGAACAGCATAAATATCACTCATAGCATATTGCATTCAAAGTCAATATACACGTAGATAAAGCTAAAGAACCAGTGGATTTCATTGTAGCAGAAGAGGTACACTCGTAAAAAATAGCCAGGTATAGAACAATGACAGGTCAGGACACATCTATTATAATATGCATTTATATCTAACATTTTTTTAACATTTTTAAATATAATTAGTCTCTCTCTAGCTTTGGCTTTTATGTTGAATTGTGTAGGTTAAATATTTTTTATTCGTTAGAGTGGCAGCTCTTTGTTGTACTTTGTATTAGTATTGCATATAAAATTAAAGTGTACCTAAAACTGCGTATAGTAGTAGGTGAAAAACAAATTGAATTCCTATTATTTTTCCCACATTAGGCCCTTGTTTGAGCCCCATTTTTATATAATACATTTTTCTCCAAATTGATTTTCAATCACATATTCTCTTAATAAAATAATTTTACACGCAAACCTAAATTTTTTTCTGACTTTTCAACCACACATTCTCCAAAAAAAATCAATGATTCCAAAATCTATTTTTACCAAATAATGGGGCTCAAACTAGGGCTTGAATTTAGATTACCATTTTATGCAAATGCTTTAATAATTTGAGCTCCTCTATTCCAAATTTGATATAAAAATGAGGCTGGGCGCGTCCCTTAAAAGACATACTCGCATGCCAGGAATTAAAAATATATATATAGAACCCACAACTTGGTGCCACGTCCAAGATTTGTCACTATCCCAACACGTCATCTTTGCTTAGCCATCTAGACAATCTTATATAAATGACAATAATGTAACTGAGGCAGCTCAATTTCCTAAAATATGGCGAGTATTATATGCAAAGCAGGAGTTAGTTCTAGATAATTTTTGTTTATGGATGGAGACATGCAACAATACAAATAATCACATACACAAATATAGAAAAAAAACAGACAAACACAGAGCATAAATTTCTATTTATTCTCCTAAATTAGAAAGCTTGCACCATTGGGCTATTCCATGCAGATGTTCTAAAGAAAAAAATAAACGAAACTGATTGTAATAATAAAGTCCATACGTATTGAACGTGACTATATGATCAAATAGAAGTAATAGATCTTAAATTACTTACTATTCGGATGGAACATCCGGGAGATGAATCGCACTGTCGGTGGCTTGTTTGGATAATCCTCTGTGAATTGAAGTGTCAGCTTAAACGTACCTAAAAGCAAAGAGTAATATGCCCAATGATCAAGCCATAAATTTCCCAGGAATAGAACTAAACATTATTAAGAACATAATGAAAAAGGGAAAAGGAAAGATGAGAAGAGCAGCATTTTATATAGACCCAAAGCAGCAATCATTCAAATTTCTCACAAGTGTGAAATCCAAAGATTTTATACGATGATGAAAATCTACATGACTACATCTACACAATTAAGTGGCCATATAAGCACGGATACGGATACATAATTAAAATACGATACGATACAAAATGGGTATGCCGATACGACATTTTTTAAAAATTAGGATACGCGAATACATGTTATAAAATTCAACATAATTTCATTAATTTAAAAAAATTAAAATAGAAGCATAATAATAAAATAAAATACTATAACATTTTATCTTAATCCTTAATTATTTCATCTTCATTTTCTTCAACATCATCACTATCAACTTCTTCGCTATCATTACAATAATTAAACCCACCAATAACATTCTTCTTCACGTGTCCTAACAAATCAGATACGTATTGAAAATAATTAAAACATATGTATCGAAAAATTAAAAAATATATAAATAATTAAAAAAAATGCATCTAATATGTATCGGAGGGTATAGAAAGTCCAATATTGGATATGTATCGGATATGGGTAAGTAATGAGTTCACAAGCATCCGTGCTTCTCAAGTGGCAATCATCTAGAGAATAATCTCTCCATGGCAAAACAAGAGAGCATAAATTAGCAAATGAATAGAAGACATTCTACCCTTATAAGTAAAAAACGTATGGGGCTGTAGTCTCTTTTTGTTAACATCCTCGTGCAAAATAAGAGCTCATCTAGCTAACCATACTATACGGACAGATCAATGTATTTTAAACTTCAGCCTTTGTGTCCTTGTCATGCACTAAATTGACTCAATCACAGCAAATTCAATTCTCCAACACAAAAAAGAAAATCATCTGATTCAGCTGTTAGGTAAACATAAACCAACAGTGATTTAACCACTGTCACAAACTGCATCAAATCTAATAGAAAAACCTTTATTCGTATTCAAAATGGAAGATAGATCATGTGGAATGCTATGATGCTCGGACTCGGGTACGGGTGAGTATCTAAGTGTCAGATCTTTTATTTTCTAAAATGTGAGATTCGGGGACATGGCAAAAAAGAGTCCTAATTTCAGACACAGGTACGTGGGTACGTCTTTCAAACTTCAAAGAGTTCAGTTTTCAATTATGGGAATTACTAAATGTTATATAAAATAAAAAATGTGGGATTTGATTGCAATTTAGATTTAGTGGAGCGCTAAGTAGCACTATATGGAACTCATGTCATTTTATACAACCTTAAATCACCGATACAGAGAGAAAAAAAAGTAAGGAAATGGAAAGAAAAAAGAAAGAAGAAGAAAAAGAAGGGAAAACTTAGAGTCGCCACATTTTTCCACCCTTTCGGCTGCGACGCTAGGTTTATAGAAAGCAAAAAGGGGAAAGAAGAAAAGGAAAAAGAAAGAAGTAAAAACGACGCAGTGACCAATTGAAAATTGGAGGATCCGACACATATTTCATACCGATACCCGTGTCGTGTCGTGTCCGACACGGGTACTCCAACTATTTCGAAGAGTCCGAGTATCAGAGGTGGAATGTGCATCCTTATTAATATGTCCATTTTATGAGGTGTGTCAATATCAGAAAAGTATCTAAAAAGGCTTATTGCCATAAATCTAGTACGGAAGTACAAATCCATGATGAAGCCCAACATATTAACAAGTAGTTCTGACAAATGAAACTGAAAACAATCAAATAATGGACCAATTATCATTGAAATGAACACAAAACTTAAATTTTAGAGTAAGAATTGCCTCACCTCCATCCCAAGGAGTGTCATCGGGGCTGCATTTCAGAAACAGCAAAGAATCAGTAAAAATTTGAACTTCAATGGATCACTAATGGCACGCAATAAATTAACATAATATACCCAAAAATAACAGCGTTCCACAGCATGATGTTATTATCAAATGGTGCGCCGCTGATGCCGGCTGGAGGGTCCTGCTGCAAACGCTTGAAATCCCTCATCAATCGTTTCCTCGACGGCGTGGACATCCTCACCGCCTACAATCAACACTCCAGTTAAAATACACCTTTCCCCAATTCCCAATTCCACACAAAAACAAGAAAACTCCACTACAACCAAAATAAATCCTAACCCACATCACCAAATCAATCAAGAAAACAACATCAAAACCTAGATCCACAAATTCTAGGCAAAATCAATTACTGCCCCTACAAGTCGAAATCAATAAACTTGGGGTCCTATTTAACATATACATACATACGACTTATTCATGACAACAAGAGGAATTTACCCGAGAGTGAAAGCGGCAAGAATTATTTCCTTTTTCTTGAGAAAAAATTGATGAAATTACGATCGGCCGCCCGAGGAGTTTGTGACTATTCCTAGCCCTTATATAAAAGAAGTTTTCAAGAAAAAAGAAATAATAATCTTAAGAGGGTGTTTGATAAAGATTAAAATCAGATTAAAATTGAAAATATAGTCGTTATTGTTGACTTTTATTAGACGAGTGGGACACAATAACGACCATATTTTCAATTTTAATCGGATTTTAAACCGTACCAAACGGCTCTTAAATAAATATTCAACATTTTATTATAGCTACACAATCGGTCCACTAGACAAAATCATCTGAATCTCTATTAAATAACTATTGATATCCTCACACATCCAATTATATAAACTCTAGGGATGTTTGAGTGTCACAGAACGCGACCAATCAAGTATACTCCAATGATTGAAGTTATCTAACACCCTAACTTGTGTTTCATAGATACCGTTGCCCTTCCATCCTTCTATTTTATTTCATTAAAATCGTAACTATTGTCACGTTTATTTGTATCGCACTAGATTTATATCGTCATATATAAACCTTTTCGACATTAAGGAGTATATTAAGAAGTATACAAAAAAGTTATTTGGAAAATCTATATAATCTCGAAATTAGTCCTTCATAAGTTTCTACCTAGTACCTACAGTTCTAGGGATGGCTATTACATAGAAAGCGCTCATTTTTTTATTCAAATACCTTACTCGCGCAATAATACTTTTTTAAAAAAAATTGATTCTATACTGATAATTATCACAAGACCCATCAAAACATATATTTTGTAAATTTTTTTTTTAATCATTTTCAAATATGTCCAACAACAGCTTAGATCATTACAGCACATGGATCCTAAACGAGTTTTTCTGAACTTAAAATGAGAAGAGAAGACCACATATGGCAATCAATACCAATGACTGAACCGAAAATGAAGCCCTATCCTTTTCTTCTGACATAGAAACTTGCCTGGTCAGTCATTGTTGTGAGAGTAAGACCCTGACATGTAATCATTTCGCAGCTTTCCATCCATTTTCTTATCTAAGGGGCTAACGGCCTTCCTCTTACGATTGGCTGACCTTGGTGACTGATATCCCCTGTCGATATCATCAAATGGTTCGACTTCCCCTTCTTCTACAGTGTGAAAATCATCCGCGTGCCCATCTCCAGATGCACGATGATAGTTCCCCTGCTCTGACTTATTTGAAGGTTTGGACCAGCTATGTTTTCTTTCTCGCTTAATCTTCTCTCTCTCACCAGGCAATTCAACATCCTCCAGTTCTCTCTCGAGCTCGTCCATAGGGTCTGTTTTTCGATTTATGTCTCCACGGGCTTTCCTCCGTTCAAGAGCTGCTTTAACCTTCTCTTTGTCAATCTTTTTTATAGCGTCTTGAGGTGACTGGGAAACTGTACCGTCTTTGTTGGCCAAATTTCTGCTACTGCATATATCCTTCAGCTCCACAGTATCCCTTGTTTCAGTTCTCCCAAAACTCCCTTCTCGATCTTCATCAACATGTTCATCAGACCCGAACTCTGATTTATTCTCGATCTCCCCTTCTCGTTGATGGTGTTGGGAGACATTTATATCATCATCTCCCTTGTGATCTTGAATGCTTTTCTTTTCAATGTTTCTATAGTCATTGTCTTGAGTCTGGGTGGTTCTTAGAAGCCCACCATGATTATCTGCATGCGACGGCTCAGGAAATGGCCTCGCCAATGCTGCCTTGGAGGTTCCTGCCTTTGAAGTAGCCACCATGCCATGAGAATTACTGTGACTAGTGATGTGCTCTTCGTTTGCAGGAGCTTTTAATGGAGGTTGTTGACCGCCTCCGGCACTCCCTTCGGCTTCACTAACCTGAGAAGGTGGTACTCTATTTTGTTCATACAATTCTAGCATCTGATTGCTGACCTCTGCAAGGAATAAAGCCTCTGGTCAAAAAGGAAATATCAATAATTAATTCACAATGAAATTATAGCATTCCTATCAACTTAATCATCCCTCGACTTCCATAAGTTTCAGTGAGAAATCAAATCTAATTCAAAACAATATCTTTTCAAAACCCATCATAGATAGGTGAGACTTAAAATCATAAAAACATGATACTGATACTATACAACACCACAACCCTACAATCTGTACTGCTGCCAAAGGAAGTCTAAGCACAGACCCTCCAATTGGCGTGGAGTGACGTCAAACTCCTGCCACCAAACCTTCTCACCATCAGAAGGAAGCTTTACTTTTAGGAACTTGGCAGCAAGAAAAATAGCACCTGCTGCAATGTGGTGGGGCTTAAACTGCAAGCATAGAGAAGTCCGAAGCCTGCATGCCACTTTCCCGAGTCAAAGAGGAGGAAGAATAACCAAGGATGGGCACTATATTAGAACTTCAACAAGCAAATATATCATACCCATCATTAACAAAGTTCCATGCAACTTGAGCCAGGGCATTTTGAGCAACCTTAAATTTTTTTATAGCCTCAACAAGGGGTTTATATGGATGGAGTACATTGAGATCAAAAGCGAGAGTTCCAAGAACAACCCTCTCTCCCAGTAAAATAAGTTCTTTTTGTTGTTCATATACCTCCTGCAAAGGATACAATAATATCAAATAACTATAGTACAGTACAAGCACTATAAACATTCCATAAAGACCAAGCTCAAGTGGTATAAATATCATTCCAGATCGAAAGAGATGATAATGTAATGTACCAAAGAAAATCAGAATACACTAACTTGTCACTGACCACAATTTTTTTAGCAATAGGCCTCCAGAAATAAATAAGGTCAAACACACAAGAAATAAAGGAACCAAATTCCGTAGTAGTAAAGCCAATATCAGAGATAACAACAAAAAAGAAACACCACCTTTTGCTTGATCCTTTGAGCAGCTGCAGGATCCTTTTTATGAATAATTTCATATGACACTAGTATGACATCTTTCAGAGGACGAGGAGTTTCTTCAACTTTGCCCGCAAGGAACATACATACCGTAGCAATCATCTACAAAAAGAGTGCAAGAAGTCGAGCATAAAATATCAATTTTGTTTACAGAAATTGAGGCTAAAGCGCAGTCTTAAGTTGAATACGTCTTACTAGCAATATGCAAAAAATTACTGGAAATAAGGGTGGGACGGGTTGTCATTGAGAGTCTGAGACTAGTGATATGTCCTAGGCTATGCAAGCGGATTTTTAAATGGAGAAGAGGAGGAACAACAGGGGAAAACAGAAAAAGAGAATTACAAAGAATGATGAGGAAGAAACAGAAATAAAAAGACAAGCACATAGTTGGTAAAGTTCCAAACCGTAGCTTAGAATTCCACTATCCTAAAAATGCTAGATCAAAGTTTCTATTTTGAAACTGAAAATATGTTTAGCCATGCAATGTTATTCGAAAACATTATTTTCCTTCAATTGGTTTATTGACATATAAAGTTCTTAATAGTAGCCTTGTAATATTTTAGATTTTAAAGCTGAGGAAAAAAAATTAAAAAGAAAAAGAAAGGAGATGAAATAAAATGAAATAAGCCATTAAGAAATCAACACCTTAACGAAATAAAATTTATGTAGATTTACGATTCTTGTGTAACGATTTTAAAATTTGTAATTTAAGTTTGAGATCTTTAATCATCCAATATCATTTTCATTCATATTTAAATCTCACACATAACTTCATCAAATTATTTACCTACAAAACTTAGATAAAAATTTGTTCTCTGTGCTCATAATATACGAAACTCGCACTGACAGAATCCTGAGTCAGAAAAATTATAAACCTGGATATAAAATTCTAGAATAAGTTTTTAATGGAAATAGTAGGAAAGGAAATGTAAAAGAAAGACTGAAAAACAAAACAAGAAGACATTGTAAGTAGAAGAACTGCAGTGCTGTGTTGCATCTGTAGCTGGTGAGTTTCTACTGTTAAATGAACAGTGTACACAGACCCCTATACATACATGGTAGATTTTATTCCAGCCTTTTTATTTTCACAATTCATTTCTAAACAAGTAAATCAGATTTACGTTGTTAAATCTTTTAAAAGGCATAATCGGATACTAAGGGTGTGTTTAAGCCACATTATTTTGGAAGAATGTATTCTGGAATAGTCAATTGATGGAAAATGTGTGGTTGAAAAAGAAGGAAAAGTTATTGATATGATGGAAAATATTATTTTATCGAAGAATGTGTGGTTGAAAATTAGTAGAAGGATGAAAATGAAAATTTTAATGTGTACCAAACAGGGGCTAAGGCATTTTTCCTTTACGAGGCAAAACGTAAGCCTCAAGGCAATTTGAGGCCAAGCCTCACAGTAGACCAAAAAATGTCAAAAACTCCCTCCCTCCGTCCCATATAGGCTCTTTTCCATTTTCACACAAATGAAGAAAATATAATTAATATAGTTGGATATATCAATTTAACTTACATTTTTCCTAATATACCCCTATATTAAATAATGGTTTAAATAGGAGTAATTCATATTTGTTAATAACAAGGCACATTAGAATACTAAGAAATTAACTATACTCCCAATTAGGAAAGTGACATATAATTTGTAACAAACAAAAAATGAAAGCAAGCCTATTTTTATGGGACGGAGAGTATTAAAATCCAAATAAGCTCACAATTCATCATAAACGATCTTTAAAATTCATAGAAAGTTAGAAGTGGCAAACAAACAAACAAAAGAAATATATATATATAAACTATCATTTTAGTTGGTTAGGACTGAAGTCTGAAAGTGGGTCTATGAGAAACACAATGTTTTTAATGTTTTAGTTGGCAGTGGGCTATTCTCAAAATCTATAAACAATGATTGTGCATAGTTTTCATCGGGGTCTTCTCTTTTCTTTGTTTTTCTCCTCTTTTCGTTTTGGTGGAGCCTTGTGATGTTCACATGTTTCTTAACACTTCCTATTGAAATCAGTCATCTTCAGACAAAACAATGATAAGAGAAGATGCAAAACAACATGAAAACACAAGTGGAAGTGCAGATAAGCACACTAGAACAAGAGGCAAATGAGTTTTAGGAGTGGTTGGACCATCAAAAATAAATGTAGCAAATGAAGGTAGAACTCAAAACCGGAGCAACTTTGATCCAGGAGAATTTACGTAGCCCATGGAAAGCCTTTCTCATGCTGAATTGGACCTACCAGATTGGAGCTTTTTTAGGGCCAGAAATTCAGCTTTTTTTTGCGCGTCAGTGATTTTGGCCAGCTAGCATTACACTATATTTATGTTGTTAATACACGCTTTTGAGAAGCCGTCATTAATCCTTTAATGCAGGTTTCCCTTGAGTTTGAAGATGCAGTTCTCTCAGTTCAATTCTATTGTTTCACTCCATTGAGGGAGACAGGATTATATTAATCCCAAATTACTCCAGAAAATCAAGGCCAGGAGTCTACATATGTCTGCACTCCAGTATATATTTGAGAAAACAGGACAGTGCATTGGACACTCATATTGGATTTTCAGTTCCCTCGAAAGCACACCAAGCAAGTATGCAATGCATTTAATATATCTACAACGCACTCAAATTAAATCAACCAGGATAGGAACGTGACTAGACAGAACCTCAAGATCTAATATCACACATCAAAATCAAACATAGAGATTTTCTCTCAGTTTAGATTTAACACTAAGTGTACACCATATGGCCATGCATAACATTATAAACATGACAAATTATGCACAAATCTTCTTTAAAAAAAAGGGGGTCAGAGATCAGCTTCAGAAAAACAAATTGTTGGTTAATTCTTTCATTCTCTAGTACTCCCGCAATTTCCCAAAACTTACGGTTGTCTACAAGTTATTTGAAAATATGACAAACAGGATAATCAGTTTTTCCTTCTATATTCCAAACAGGTCATAACCTGGTTTGCATAATTCGTGCAGGTAGGATGGCTCTCCGGCTAACTTGTATAGACCAGCAGTGGTGTAGTCAGTTGAAGGGGGTATGGGTTGTCCTTACTCGATTCCATCTTAGTTAGACGACACTGCACTCACGTTACAAACTTTCTAGAAAGAGTAGAGAATGTAGGAACTATTGGAGGAGGAGAAACATTAAGGTTTATCAGGATCAATGCTACGTCTAGAATAGGATTTTTGGAAGTTGATCGTTACGACTACTATTAAGCATTTGATTGAGAGGTTCAATGGCAAAAAGAAGGTGATTCCTTGTTCAGTAAGAATGAGTGAAATGAAAATCCATAAATTTATCCAACAAGCTCTGGAGGAGACAGTTGAAGATGAAAAACTAGTGGAATATGAGGACATGTGATCAAGGAGTCTCAACCAGAGAAGGAAGCAGAGAATGAACAGGAAAGAATGCAGCGGCGGTGGAGACCTGACATTGACAGCGAAGTTATCAGTAATTTCAAAAAAAAAAAGCTGAGAAATACAAAAGGAAAAGACCAAAAAAGGAAAGGAAACAAGGCGAAAAGGGGAAAAGAAAAAGCAGTGGCCAGAGTGGGAAGTACGGTTGCCTTGAGTTTATATTAGCATTTTGTCTTTGTTGGATCAAATTTGCGGAGGAGGAGAGGGAAAAAGATAAGAGTGAAGTCAGAAAACCAAAAGCATGGTTGCCAGCTTTAGTTTGCTACCAAAATAAAGTAATTTTATGCTAGATTTTAGTTAGATGGTAAAAATATCCTACTTACTTAATTGGGTGCATGCAACTATTATCATGCTACGTGGTCACTGAGTCTACGTCAGCATCAGACTATGAGATTTATTAGCTACCGACGATATAAATAAGAAGTGAAAGAAAATACTTACCCTCCTATCATTTTTTGCATGGGATTGAAGATGGAAGAATCGATGACAAAAAATTATTGCTGTAGCAATGGTTACCTGAGGCCTGCAAAGCATCCAGCATTGTACTGAGGAAAACAATTGAATAGCTAAAGTGCAGCAAAAAATTACTGAAGGGATGTTGAAGGATGGATATATTTTGACATCATATTTCAAGGGAGTTTGATATGTTAGATATACAAAATTCTGAACATACAAGCAGGCTTGTTTTACAATGACTAATACAGCATAAATTTACATACTGTCCCTTATCTTTCTTACTGTTTTGGATCGACTGGTACAGCATAATTCACATGCTGTCAACTCTGGGTTTTCCTTAAGGTCCAGTTATCATCCATAGCTTGTTTTACAATGACTAATACAGCATAAATTTACATACTGTCCCTTAACTTTCTTATTTTTATGATCCGACTGATACAGCATAAATTCACATGCTGTCAACTCTGGGATTTCCTTTTGGTCCACTTATCATCCATATTATAATACTTATGTACATGATGGTGTACGGTGCGCAAATTTTAAACATGAGTATTTCTCAACATGTCTCTAACATGGAAGGTCCATCATTTCTCAACATAATAGGAAGTAAACCAAAATTCTAAAGCTGTTACAGACAATCATAATAGAAATCGCAGCTCGGAAATTGATATGCCAAACAATGCAAAATATTAAATCCACACAAGGGAGACAGATAAAATGGAAGTAAATCATATACCATCCAAGCAAGAAAGCTTACACTTTCAGCCTCATGCCTAAGTCTTGTAAAAATGTACAGTATGACTTGCGTAGGTAAGTCTCTTTCTTCAAATCAATGCCATCACGTCTAGAAGGAGAATTTTCTTCAATTTCCTTCCTAGAGAAATACCAGCGGTCACCACCTTCTTGTGGCTTGTCCACATAAATCCTATGATTTATGTCATTGACTCCATGATGAGAAGGTTCAGCAGACAACAAACTGGCCATTTCTAACTCCTTTGTCCCACCAAAAGATATCAAAGATTGATAAACAAGGTCACTAAATGTAACAACATATGTTCACACATCATCCATCAACAGCCTGCCAGCAAACCAACATAAAAGGCAAAAATCAGCATCCTCAAAATAATTTGCCACAGTTTTTGCTTAGTAATGAAATTACCGGAATAATTAGTAAATTAAATAGAGGGGTAAAAGAGAAGTTTGACAACCAATTATGCTATCACTTCCCTATGTCCACAACATTTGACTGTAACAGCACAATTAGTCGAAGTGACATTTTTTATTTCTTCAGAAATAACAATTTCTTCATCCCAAGGACTTTGCCACCTTCCTTTTCTAGTCAATTTCCTACCTATGAAACACCGACAAGCTCCCGGCAACGGCGAGTCAGTCTCCGACTTGTTCAGGACATTAACACACTCCGACAAGCTGCTGACAAGTGTCAGGAATACCGGGTGACGTGCCCCCTTTCTTTTTGTTTCTCTACTGCTGGACATGTTGTCGACACGCCTCAGTGAAGAGAAAGACCAAAAAAAAAAAAAAGGACCTATCTCAATATATGAATGAAAATCATGAACTAAGAAGCACAATAATGGCGTACTTCTTCATCTTCTCCAAGTTTTCATTTCGGCTTGTAATGGGCTTCTCCCTTCTCAAATTGCCGGCCCTCAAAGGCAAACCATAGTTTTAGACTTTTGTATTTCTTCCTCTCTTTTTTGGGAAGCCTAGTTAGAGAAATGAGCCTTTTTTTATTTGAGTTGCACAATTTTACAACACCTTCTAATGAATTGATCAACTGGGTGAAAAAAGTCTTCTACTTCAAAAGTTCCCTTTTAACCAATTAAAATAAAAAAATTTACCTTTATGTCCTAAAAAGGACCGTCCCTTTAAAATAAAAAAGCTTTCACAGAAAGCTATACAATCTATTTGCATTCACAAGTCATTCCCATAAACCCTCCAGTTATATTATTCCAAAAATAGTGTTTAAAAAATATTCTTTTAGTCAAGTTGATGACTTGTCATGTCGGTACTTCAATAAAAAATAGCGAATCGGCATGTCCGGTGCTTAATAGATCCCTATTGATAATACTAATCTTTATGCAGAGCATATCAATTTTTTCTTCAACTAAATCAAATATATCAATTTTACTATCTCACGTTGATAAATTCTCCTTCCTCCTTCCACCATTCAAATTGCTTTTCAATTACTGCCAGTTTATTTGTCAAATATGTTATTCCAGTTTTCAGCATTGCATGCCATATTGCCCCTGTTTGAGCCCCATTCTTTAAAAATTCATTTCTCTCCAAACTCGTTTTCAATTACACATTCTCCCATTAGGATAATTTTACACGTAAACTCAAAATTTTCCTTTTTAACCACAGATTCTCCAAAAAAAATCACTATTACAAAATCTAATTTTCCAACAAATGATGCTCAAACAAACCCATTATATAGATACTCTTCGTGCATCCTAAAAACACCATAAATAACACATATTCCATATCTCAAATACTTTTCTCTCTGCTAATATCTACTTCAATCAAAACAGCTCGTTAATACTATCAGTAAACAATATACTCAAAGAAACTACATCTCACATTCAAAGACAAAAATGTAAATGGAAGCATTATTAACCATCCGTTAACCTATTTAATCAAAATTACAAGATAGTACTTACATTTGAGCTAAAACTCTATTAGAACCACAACAACATTTTTTTCTTCAGATTTCAGTCTCTAAAACCGCATATTTTTCCACACCGTATTTATGCATCCTTCAATATTTTATCCCTTTCTGTCATTCAATAGATCTATCTATCTGGTCTGTTATGGTAAAGTACAATACGAGATGGTGGAATTCAATGGGATAGATAGTAGAGGGCAGCCTGTGCCCAAATTACTTCCATGGTGTTCCAAGTAGGTTCTAACTTCTATGTGCAGGTATTCAACTACTCTCACCTACAACTTCATCCTGTGATTTATTGATATGATAACATAATTATTCTCCACAAGTTTAAACCTCCCCTTTTCCAATAAAGATTCCATATGATCTGCTTCTATCAGTTATCTAGTGTTTCTGAGTTGGGATTCATAATTTAAGATAATCTAATGGGATAATTTTATTAGACAAGATGCACACACAAGAAAAGAAAGAAAAGTTGTGTCACATGTTATTGAGCAAAACAAAGGACAACTTGATGAGTTTGTATCAGCAATTGGAGTTCTTGAATAGAATTAAACACCAAAGAAGTTTCGTAAAGAAGGTTAATCATTTTATTTGTAAAAATAAAATTTGATATTATTAGGCCCCTAAAGCTTCTAATCCAAATCAAATGAGAGAGCAACCAATATAAAAAGATCTGAACATAGGAAAAACTATAAAATTAGGATCAAATTAATTGAAAGTATGATCTTTCTGCTAAACAGTGTAAGTGGCGAACTATGATAACAACTCAATGAGAACACCTTTAACTTGTTCTCCCAATCAGTATTGCACAAACAACCCAATGAGAACTGAACTTTTCCAGCAGTAGTTCTCCTTTGATTGGAGGAAAACTGAGCATCAAGGTTCAAATTTCAATCTACAGTTATCCAACAAGACTTTCCAACTTGATGAAGTAAAATCCATACTTTAAAAAAATGTTCTCTATAAAATCTAATAACCTAGAGCTTGTTTTGTCTTATTTCCTTGTTTATTTAAGAAAAATTATTAATAAGTTTGCTTTATTAGTTGTTTCAGTGTCAATTTTACTAGTCTGTTCTTATACTAGGATTTTGTTACTTTTAGTTCCATTTGATCACGACTTGAGGGTATTCTACTGAAAGAACTCAGAATGTTGGCGCTTCAAAAAAATAGCAAGATTTCATAATAATTTTAATAACAAGATCAATATTTGGTTTATATAATTTTCTATGAATGATTGAACTCAAAAAACAACCCTTTTAGAATGCATATCCTTTTTTACTCCCAAAAATAGACGTCCTCAACAATAACTCTAAAACAATTTTGCAAGGCATGTTCTTGGTTGCACCACACAGAAACTAAGACATCAACAAGTATTTTAGTAGCTTCTGCTGCCCAAACTTCAACTTGCGTCAAAGATTTTCCACTATGTTAATTAAGATTTATATAATTGATAATGCCTTTTTCACATATATTTTGCTAATTTAATTGATCGGCCAAACCGCAGAGGAAGGTATTACTCATGCTTAAGTTTCTATACTGGATGGTAACTTGTACAATCAGGAAGGTTGATTAATTGTTATTTATTCCCTACTATAAGTACCCATGTTCTTGCCTTTTCCCAAAGTTCGTCATGTGGTTGAAACTATTAAATTTGCAGCATTTATTCCACTACAATCCAGGACCTAATTTCAGTCCACTTTTTCCCATTCAATGCTTTCAAAAGGGATCGAAGAGTACATCCCAATTTTTAGGGCTTTCAAAGCTTATACTTTGAATGACCCTTCTCAAGACTTATGTCTTGACTTAATGAAGCGTACTTCACAGAGCATAAGCTCCAATGCAACTGAGGCATGCATTCCTCAGTCTTGCCCTTTCTGGACTGGTTTTATACCAACCAACAATTTATAGGTCGCTTTTTACTAGATATCCAATAAAATTTTGGGCGTTATCTGGGCTGTCATAATTTCATAAATGCATCCCAGCCCTTAAAAGTAAGACGAACTAAAGACTAGTGAAGAGCACATACATGCCCCAATCCTGACACCTACAACTTAAATGCAAACCTCCAAACTCCAAAGAGTGATGTTGCAGCCTTTTGGCAATGAAAGACCATTGACAGGATATCGAAGACAAGTATTTCATGCTTCTACTCTATTTATCTTACTGTTGTGTCCATATTTCTATGTTCTCTACTCTAAAAGTCACTTTTCTTCTAACGGCAAAAGAAACAAAATTCTTGCAAACTAAAACTTATTTCATATATCTTAATCGTTTAGTTCCGGCTGTGGACTAGTTGTTTTATCATGTGCTGAATAAGAGCATTTTTGGCAAGTGTTTATAAATGATTTAAATTATAAATTAATAAATGAGTGGTGGATAAGTGAATAGTAGTTGTGAATGGCTTGAGTGGTTATAACAGTTTACAAATCTAAGCCAAACATAGGCTAAATTTGTTAGTTTATTTTTTACTACTTTGTTGATCCATTTTATGTTTCAAGTTGCAAATTAGACTTAAATGTGTTCAAATGTTCTATTATGCAGGTTTTACATAATGACATAGCCTATGGCTATTAAGAGTATTATTTTGTATCTTATAAATTTTCAGATTGGGGCTTATGCGCCTGGAGCACCTCCAGGTTCATGGCTCATCTAACGGATTTTTCTTAATCTACTTAGCCTTTCTAAACACGGATCCAATGCACCACTAACTAAATCTCAAATTTATTTCAATATTTCATCAAAATTTACTTCTTTGTAATGATATCTACAAGTTTTACAAAATACAATAACATAATCAGGATGCAGATCCGATTTTTGTTCAAAATTTTACTTGGCTAATAGTTACCAGCACAAGTTAGAACTTGCAATGTGAAACTGTAACTAACCTCTGAGGTAATATACAGATGGATAATTAAACAAGTCAAGCTTTAATCAATTCAATAAATTCCAGTAAAAGTGCAAGTAAAAGATCAAAAAGATTAAATGCCCATTATATTTCTCGTGGAAAAGCAAAGCTTCAAATCGAGAAACTCACACGGACAGCCAAGAAACTGAAATCGGTATTACTCGCAGAGATGATGCTTTCTTCTTGAATATCTTGTCCGAATTCTCGAGTCTCAAAGCTAATTAAAACCCACCGGGTAATACATACAAATTTCGTGAGGGCTCGTCGGAGAAATAATTACCCAGGGAAGTCTGAAGCTATAGAGACGAGAAATTGCGAACGGGTTGCTGTGGGCGATGGAGGTGGTGAGGATCCACTACATAGAGTGGGATAGAGAGGGGCTCAACCGCCTTGGGGCGGGTTTGTATTTTAGGGTTGGGGTGGGCTGTGCGTTAGGATTACGGAGGATGTAAAATTGGTCCGTCGGATGAAAAACATGAACGGTCTGGATTTGTTAAACAGTGACCGATTTTCGGGTCGATTTGTTCCAGATCCGACTGAGACCCAGTTTAGACTCCTGTCAGCTCAGCTACAGCATACGCCTATTAGGCCCAAACTTAGTACAGGACCCACAAATTCACAATGGAAAGGCCGAAAGGGGAGAATTAATTTTATCAATAGTCCCTCAAGTATGTGAAACATTTTGAATTAATCATCAAAAGTATTTTCCTTACATTTAGTCACTTTCTTACATATTTAGTCACTAAATTTAATAACGGGTAAGTTTCAACATTATCCTGTCCATTCATTCGGTAAAGTAAAGAAAATCGAGAGACCTCCCTAATCTTATGAGAAGTGCACTTCCTAACATTCAAATCTTAGCATTACAGTCCTCAATTTTATTAACGCACAAAAAGGTATTTATCAATAGAAAACATCTAATTAGACGTTAAGCCCCTGTTCGTTGCACATTTTTGCTCCAAGAATGCATTTTTTTGGTTGATGTGATATGAAATTTGTGGTTGAAAAAGAAGAAAAAGTTATTGATGTGATGAAAAATATTGTTTTATTAAATAATGTGTGGTTAAAAATGAGTAGAAGAATGAGAATAAAAAAATAATGCGGCTCAAACAGGGGCTAAATAAATATTGAATGGTACGTAACGTGTATTTTTTGCACTAATGATCTATATAGTGTATGACATTTGTGCAAAATCAAAACCCGTCCTTTCAATTTTGAGAATAACGTCCCCATATGAATGTTGAGTACAGAAATGGTCATTTCATCTAATTAATCAATTAATAAGTAGTGTGTACTTCACTTTTTCAACTTTTGAAAAGTAAGGCTGCGTTCTTTTTGTCGTTTTCGAGCCATTTTCTATTTTCGATTTTT
>CAIGRS010341400.1:0-11308 GCA_903798395.1 Fraxinus floribunda
AAAAGTATTGAGATGATCTATTTTTCCAAATATTATTGTTGACTAAACTTTTTAACCAAATTCCCCTAAACTAAACAACTGATTTAGATCCTTTTCCCTTGACACGCCGTATTGCAAGACAGCCCACTCATAATTCATATACCAGTGACCCGACCCACTTACTCGCGATGGAAAATTCACCGTCAGTTTTCCCAATTTCAAATTGATTTTCGGAAGCTCTGATTTCATGCAAACAATTCGTAATAAAAACAATTTTTTTCGTAATTGACTGTAATTTTTTCCGTTATTGTAAGAGAAAAAGGCACAGTGGTTGGTGCCATAAATCATGTCCTTGAGAAGCAACAGCAGCAGCACTTATAGTAATAATTGTGAAATTAAAATCTGATTTTTGATTAAAAAATAGTTTAAACCTAATTTTTAAAAACTTCAAACTAAACACTTTTCCCTTGACACGCCGTATTGCAAGACAGCCCACTCATAATTCATATACCAGTGACCCGACCCACTTACTCGCGATGGAAAATTCCCCGTCAGTTTTCCCAATTTCAAATTGATTTTCGGAAGCTCTGATTTCATGCAAACAATTCATAATAAAAACATTTTTTTTCGTAATTGACTGTAATTTTTTCCGTTATTGTAAGAGAAAAAGGCACAGTGGTTGGTGCCATAAATCATGTCCTTGAGGAGCAACAGCAGCAGCACTTATAGTAAAAAAAGGCACAGTGGTTGGTGCCATAAATCATGTCCTTGAGGGGCAACAGCAGCAGCACTTTTTGTAAAGACGACGATCGGAACAAGGACACGCCTTCTTCACCTTCTACGCTGGATTCAAGATTCAATCAAACTCTCAAAAATGTTCAAGGGTATGCGATTAATTTGTTACTCCTTAGATCCAACAGTAATTTACTGCCAATTAACCCAGAGCTTTGTTATTAAAGGAAATCCCATTTTCCAGTCGGTCACGGGTTTCTTCTGTTTTGGTACAGATTTGAATACCAATTTGAAAATTAACACTGAAAAAACCAAAGAGAATATAATTTGAGAATTCGTATGCATTTTGATCCGGGGATTAATTTAACAGTTATTGTGTTTGTTAGCTGATAGTTAATGCTCTAAATTCTAATTTCAGTACATTTGGTTATTTACAGTGTAGATGCATCTAAAGTTTTTTTTTTGTCCTATCCGGAGAATTATGGGATCATGGAACTGTGATTTGTGTGTGCCAATAATGCAATTACAATGGTATACATTGCTTGATTTCGATGGACTGTTTCAGGTTCTTAACGATGAATTATGTGATCTATCTTTAAATTTCTTTTAACATTTTTATTCTTCTTCAACTTCCATTCACTGATATAAAATATTTACTCGGTTTTGCCTACATTTTCAATAGCATTGCTTTTTCTGTTTTACGCACATTTGTTACTATTGATTTATTGTTTTATTTGCCTATTTCCATCATTGTATGATCTACAGTTCTCAAGGAATCAAAATATATGAATTATGAAAGACTGAAAATCTTAAGATAAGGTCAATAGCTCAACTCAAACATAAAATGTTCATCAATTTCTCAGATTCTAAAAGAAATACAATACATTTTGTTCTGCTTAGAATTGTCTTTTGTTGAGTGGTTATATTCCTGATGCAATGATAAATAAATTCAGTTGATTAAAGTGTTTTTCTCTTTTTCTTTATCAACACTTTAAAATATTGTATTTATTAAAATGTACAGGTTGCTCAAAGGTCGAAGTTTTCCTGGTAAGGTATTGATAACACAGAGGTCAGATCTTCTGGATCATTCAGCTCTGCAATCACCAAATAACGACAGAAGGATCTCAAACAATGATACTGAACACAGGGACAAGTTTGATAGATCTGTTGAGGTAGTACTAGTGATAATCTTCTATCATTATCTATTCATAACGCACATGCATATGTTACATAGCTATGAGAATTAAATCCTAGCAACAGATTTTACTTTTATTTATATTAGGATGAAATCCAAAACAGAAGCAAGGCAAATGCCAGTCCATCTGCTAACAAGATGAAAGCATCAACGTCAAGTACTGAAAATACATCCAAAGAGGTTCAGAAAACTGCAATTGGAGCTAGATCTACAGATTCTGCAAGGCTAATGAAATTCCAGAAAGAATTATCTGGAACTACCGTCATCTTAGGTATTGAAATGTATTTTTAATCATCGGTTTTTCGTTTTGTATCTTTTCCCATTTATGGAAATTCCACTCTCGTTAGATGATAATTGTTGCTATTTGCATGTAGTGGTGCTGGTCTTAAGTTGGNAATGTATTTTTAATCATCGGTTTTTTGTTTTGTATCTTTTCCCATTTATGGAAATTCCACTCTCGTTAGATGATAATTGTTGCTATTTGCATGTAGTGGTGCTGGTCTTAAGTTGGGATGATATGCAATGTGACGTTGATTTGTATCATAAAATTTCACTTATTTTCATCTTCTCAAGAAATAAATAAGAGATCTTTTTTTATTTAATTTTTTTCCTTGCAACATATAACCTCTGCTTGTTTTGTTCATTTTTCATTCTATTGCATGCAGAAAAACTGCGTGAATTAGCTTGGAGTGGTGTCCCACCTTACTTGCGTCCTACTGTATGGAGGCTTCTTTTGGTATGCCAGATTTCCAATTTGAGTTTGACTTTAGAATAATTTTTGGATAGGAATTTATGGTACTTTAGTCACAATTACTTTATTTGCAAATATCTATAGTTGTACTTTATGTTTGGAGTATCCTATACACAGGAACTGATAGGGATGGTGCTTCCCTAGTTTGATAATATGACAAAAATGTAGAACTAAACTCAAATGGCGTTCTGCATGTTCAATATCATTTTCATTCACCTGACAAGTAAATATATATTTATGAATGACTCATGAAGTGTTTGTAAATCTAACTGATCTATCACCTCCTAAGAGAAAAGTGGATCCTTAAATAATTAATGGCCTGTCTTCAACTTCTAATCCATGGAAGTAGCATTGACAAGGAGTCAGAGAACAATTACTGAGCTGCACTCTATCATTTAGTTAGTCTCTGCTTTTAGAATTACAATATAAAAAGGTATAGGTACATCAGCTTTACTATGGCTTTAGTTAGGATTAGTCAACCCTTTCTAGGAACTTTACTCAAAACAGTTTTTGGGGTTAATGTTACCTTCCTTAGAAAATTTTGAATTCTGAAGCTTCTTATTCAGGAGATCTGATCATGTTTTTTTTTTCTTGGAATTTGGTTCCATGATATTTCTATCTCGATGTTTTACAGTGCTTAGCAGGCCAAATTTTAGAATTGCTTTATTCAAGATTTTCTTTTTGGCATTTTGAATTTTAAACATGAACTGACAACAGGGATATGCACCTTCTAATTCAGATAGAAGGGAGGGAGTTCTGAAAAGAAAGCGCCAGGAGTATCTCGATTGTGTTGCACAGTATTATGATATTCCTGACATAGAGCGGACAGATGAAGAGATCAGCATGCTCCGTCAGGTATGCTATGCCCCAGTCAGTTTGTTTTTCTCATGTGTGTACTTCACAGTATTATGCAGCCTCATAATAATTGCTTCGCTTGTGCTGGTTAGATTGCTGTCGATTGTCCTAGAACTGTTCCCGATGTCTCTTTCTTTCAACAAGCAGAAATTCAAAAATCGTTGGAACGAATACTGTATACATGGTTAGATAATTTTCCGCACCTTACGTTTTTCCTTAATTATGATGCTCCTTTTGATGGTAAAGTTTGCCTACAGTGGGAAAGGGATCGGTTCATGAGCCTCCCACTGTGAACAATGATAAACTTCTTTGTATATTTTTCTTTCTGAAAGACAGTTGTCCTGGTGCTGGTGCCTAGGAAAGTTTCACACATTTGCCTTCTGAATTTTCAATTTCTTTGATTGTCTTTATCATTATATTTCTTGTATATCTGCGATGATATTATTAAATTATATTTTTTCTATGCTGCCTAAAGAAACACATGGTTTGTGGATCTCATTTTCTGAGAATTTCCTGAAGTAGAAATGATATAGGAAACAAAATTTTAATATTTCCATTAAAAAATGGTCTACATTTGTATTTAGTTCCAAGTTATTGATGCAGCGCAAGTATGTGAAAATACTCTTCTATAACAGGAATTACAAGTATGAAATTTGAAGTGCAATTGTTTGAATTTGAGCTGTTGAGAAAAGTATTATAAATGGAAGGATCTGACAATGGGTTTAATAATATAGGGTTAGCAGCGTGGGTCCTATCTCTATCTGCTCTATCAAGCCCATTTTCAAATTTAAACCACAATAGCCGAAGTACCTTTTCATTTGCTCAGTACATATGACTTTAGTTCGACCTCTTTGCTCAATATAAACCATAGAAATATACAAATATGTAAAGCTGCACAATACCTTAGTTTCCCAATGTTGAAATCTTTATGGCTGCCCTGTCATGTCTTTGGCTAAGGTGCACTTCTATATTTACTTCATTTGTAAACACTATGCTGTTGATAGCTTACTTCTCGTGCTTTTTAACCTATCTTTTTCCCCTTTCCAGGGCAATTCGGCATCCTGCTAGTGGTTATGTCCAAGGAATAAATGATCTTGCTACACCTTTCTTAGTTGTTTTCTTATCAGAATACTTAAGTGGTAGTATTGATACTTGGTCTATGGCTGATCTTTCTCCTGAGAAAATATCTAAGGTAGAAGCTGACTGTTATGGGTGTCTATCAAAGCTGCTTGATGGTATGCAAGACCACTACACATTTGCTCAGCCAGGAATTCAGAGGCTTGTGTTTAAGCTTAAGGAGTTGGTTAGAAGGATTGATGGTATTAAATATTAATCTTTCGTGACCTTTATTCATTAATAGTCATAGCACATTTATTTAAAAATTTTTTTTATGTGTATTCGTAATCATATGATTATTATTTGGATAAAATAAAAAACACAGAAAAATATTAGTTGCATAAAAATAAACTACAAAAAATGTAACATAGGTTCTAAACCTCTTGATTATGCGGTGTAGACTTCATTCTTCCTCGGCCACAAATGGCCTCAAGAAGGTAAACAAACATAATCAATTTATGTATAATTTTTGTGCGTGTATTAAAACTTATGTGCTAAATATAGTGGGATACATGATGTAATAATACGGTGGAGATAGGCTTGTTGGTGTCATTGTGTGGAATTTGAATAGGCTTGAAGTTGAATGGGTGATGACATGTGAATGATATAATGGTGGCGTATATTGCAATTTAAATACATAAATGGAGGAATGCGTACAAATGAGTATGAATAAACATTTAATTGAGAGTGCATTAATGATAATATTAATTGAGGGTCAATCAAGAATTATCAAACATTAGTGAGGGTATTGTTGTCCAAAAAATTATTCTCAACTTACATGATACTTAATAGCTAACATTTTCTTCTTTGACATGTAGATCTCACACACGCCACCGACTTTCTAGTCAGTATCACATTATACATAAAAATCTTTACCCCTGGAAATCAGATAAATGTGCCTCTAGTTAATTTAAGCACTCAGTTAAAATATCTTATTACTTGAAGCGTAAATTTGTTTCTTTACTTTCTTCCTAGCATGTTTGTGTCAATACTTGCCTCTTATCTCCTTTAACATGTATGCATGTTTACTATCTTTCTCGGAGGTGACCATGTGGATGTAGGTAAAAATTGATGTAAGAAAATGAAGTGAAAAATGGAATATACTTTACTGGATTGACATAATTCATTTCTGGCACTTTTGTAACTGTTATTATTGGTGAATTTATCCAATTGACAAGTTGGTTTTTCTGAATTTGCCAGAACCTGTTTTAACTCACATGGAGGAACAGGGGCTTGAATTTCTTCAATTTGCTTTCCGCTGGTTCAATTGCCTTCTTATACGTGAGGTTTGAATTGATGCATTCATTATTTTGTGATTTCATAATTTTGTTCAGGTGCTTATATACGTATCATTCACTCTATAAAATTGGGAAAGCATGTGATATGATGGGTTTGATGCTTTTGTTCGGGTTCTGTAACAGTAAAAAGGAAACCTAATGGATTTATATGCTTTGTAGATTCCTTTTCATCTTGTAACCCGCTTGTGGGACACATATCTTGCGGAAGGAGATGCATTGCCAGATTTCCTCGTGTACATATTTGCAAGCTTTCTTTTAACGGTAATCCTTGATTTTTTACGTGTCTCTGAAATTGAATAACACAGAACTTGCTATATAGTTGATGGAATTTCATAATTTCAAGAGTCATTCCAACTAGTGCTTAAAACCATTACTTTACCTAGGGAATTTTTTTCTTCCTCTTACAATGTTACCTAGCATAATTAAATATTGACTCGGTAATATTTGATCTTTTGTGTGTTTATCACTATCAAAGAGTTGGAAACTGAAGTTTGTTAATTATATATTTGTAGTGGTCAGAGAAGCTCCAGGAGCTTGAATTTCAGGATATGGTCATGTTTCTTCAGCACCTTCCAACTCAAAACTGGAACGAAATGGATCTTGAAATGGTGCTGTCCCGAGCTTACATGTGGCACACGATGTTCAATAAGTCTCCGAGCCACTTAGCTGGCTGAAGAGCAAGTAACATTTTCTGTAACATGGGCCTTTTTGTACTACCTTTCTTTTAAGTTTTCACAGATTTGTTTTCTTGCTTAGTTTCTGTGAAGAAATTCAGTTCTCTATTCTGTATTATGATTTGTAATATTTGTGTTCTTGGTTATTATTATGTACCTTACACCCTACTGAAGAGAGAGGGGAAAAAGACTCTCGTGTCCATTTTTTGGTGATATTCAATTGGCACGAACTAATTTTATTCGTATTTACTGAGGCAGATCTAGAATACATTTCGTTTGAACTTTTGATTTCAATCTCGTAAAGACATTATGGGGGAAGTTCTCGATTTTGGTTGGGAGTTTTGTGGCTACAGCAGCGCTGTTAGATGTCCTATTGAAAGAAGGTTGATGGGTTTGGGTCCATGTGGTTGTGGTTGAGGTGGTACATCGTGGCTGGTGGTGAATTTTTGAGTAGAAATCTGCTTTGTAATTATTTTGCTTTTCCTTCATCCACACGAATTGTTAAATGGTAATGTGCATGCTCTATGGATGAATAAAGTACGCCAAATATGATCAAGTTCGTTTGATTTTTAAGAAAATGTTTGTTTTCAAAGGTGTTTAAAGACAAGGAAGTTAAACCATGTATGTTCTTTGCAATAAACATCCTATAGTGCAAACCAGATACTGAATAATGATATCTGATCCAACGGTGCTACATCAGTCTAGGTAATTACACTTTAATTATTCATGTAATTTTGTGTTTAAATAAATTTATTATTTAATACCAAACAACTGTCACATAGGCCGGTGATTAACACCAATGATGAATAGCATTACTCATCAAACATTACCTAAATATCTAAGATGGTTCTACCTACATTATGGGTGCGAATAAGGTTAACAAATGTCGACTACAGATAATGTAATTCTGCTATTGCAATGCTGTTCATAATGTCATTTTGTCACTGCAATTGGAATAGCAATTCTGTTGATAATTTTGTGTTGGCACTGCAATCGTTTATTGGTTTTCCATTGACGATTATCTTCTTTACGATGAATGAGTAGGAGCTGCTGACATGTTTCATGTTTGGTACGTCAAGCTTAACAAAATAAACATGAAAATAACTTGTCCAAATTAAACATATATAGTCTAAAGTACCAAATATATGATTAATATATACAAAAATTATGGAACTCCAAGCTAATATCCCCATCAGACACTTGGGTTTTTAATGTACTAAGATTTAAAGCACCGAGGCATTCTATCTGATCTGCTACAAATTTCAGGCATTCCTAGATTCTTCTAATTCAAAAAACACTTAAAATATATTGATTAAAGAAAAATATTTCATTCATCTAACAATCCGATCTACAAGATACCAAGAGGTTGAGAGGTGTGGACACAAAATTTCTTCCTAGTGATTAATCACCTGCTTTTGTGGAAAATTGGTTTGGCTTCAATGCAAAGCTCTTGTATCCAATGATTGACGTGGTAGATATTGTCAGACAAGAATAAGTGACCTTCTCTTCGGCTGTACAAAAACGACAATGAAAAACTCATATGAAGGACAGTAAGTATATTTTTTACATCAAGAAGATCAATTGTCATTGAAATTCGATTTGACAAAGATCTCACCAGCCTTATGAATGCATTGATGGAAAAAAATATACATCTCTAACTAAATGAAACACTCACATGCTCTGGTAAACATGCAGTAAAATTGCAAACTTAGGAAGTAGAAAAGATGTAAGCTGCAGGGATTGAACCCTGTCAACAAATTTAACTCCGTGTCCAATGTTTTGAAAGAATCTAGTAAGTCCTACGAGCTTAAAAGTATTTACAGTCTGGCCTTTACAATTGATCATCTTGGCAGATTATGAAGGATTCAATTATTCAATACAAAATCAATTTTGACAGATGTTTTTTATCATCTGCAAAAACATCAAGAAGCTAAGCCTTATTCCCAATAAACTGTGATTTTGAAACATAAGAGTTCAAATTGTAAAAGGGTACTTAAAAAGCTTTAAATGTCTTTTTAAGTATTAACCTCATTAACAAAGAAAAGCACAACTTTAAATTTCATGAACTAAACTTGACTCATGAAATAATAACCTTATTCTCATAACCGATACTATCAGAAATTCTTTTAGGTGTCTAATTATTGGGTATCAGAAACATTTAATTTGGCACGTGAAATGATGAAGACTATTAATTTCTAGCACATTGCCACCTGTGATTAAAGCAATAGACACTCCACAACCACTCACGGTAAGAGATGATGGAACCTCTCTTCCCACCATAGACCTACCAGGGAAACATTTCGAACTTCTATCTAATTCTGCCATGCGGAATTTGATAGCTTCCTTCTACAATGCTTCAAGCACTAAATGCATCTCAACCGTTTTTAGTTAAACATAACTGGGGATGAATTTTCATTGGTCTAGATTGGTTTATCATTATTTTGTTAAATAAAAGAAGATTTCACGAATACATTGCTCGGAATCCAAAACAGAAAAAGAGAATGTAACTATGTCAAACTGTGAAATCTATGGCTTTTCATATCATGAACAAACATAACTAATGAATGCATAATCTCTATTTTCTAATTAAGATATGACAGCTTGGCTAAGCTTAAAAATAAGTAAAAGTTACTCCTAAGTAAATGCAACTCTTATCTTCCTCTCAAAATAAGTAAAATATTTCCTACTTCAATCATTTAAAAAAAAAACTATTTACCTAAATTTATCTACTTATAAGTAAACTTTTTAAGCTTAGACAAACAAGCTCTAGGAGAATACAAAGACACCTGGCAAAGAAGAAATGCATCAAAAGTTGGGTAACTTACATGTGCCCTTTCAACTTCTTCAAGAAATTTCTCAGGGTAATCAAAATATTCAGTGCATTCTTTCTTTAATGATGCTGCAAGTGCCTCCTCCCCAGCCTTTTCAAGATTCTTTATTAAAATCGTCAATGTTAACTTATCCGGAGCACAGCCTGAAGCCTTCATTAGCTCATATGTCTCCATTGCCTTCTTTACCATTTCCACTCTGAAATAGGCTCCAATCATCTCAGTATAGGTCCTAGTATCAGGTTCTAAGCTTTCATTCCTTAATTCGGATAAAAGTTGTTCAGCGATCTCGATCATTTTATTCCTCCCCAACATCAGTATCATGTCATTGAATAAAGTCAGATTTGGTTCATACCACAGCTCCTTCCTTACAAAGTTAAATACCTGAATCCTGATGCATATCAGATAAATTGAACTTCTATTCAAAGAAAACTAAAGAAAAAAATACATACAAAGTCGACATACGAATGAGATTTTCATAATTATGAATTGCATCTTGAGTACCATACCAAACTGACTGCAGTAACGAGAACATCAGCAAAGTATTAGCAGAATTTCTATACGTTAAAAGTAAATCAAAATAAGCCGCATCATTGAGCTGCTAGACAGTTCATACCATCAATCTAGTCAAGCTAACGGTCAAGTACATTGTTGGTGTGTTTAGGCACTCCTCCAATCCCGAAAATCAGAACCACAAAAACTGAAGAACGACTGAGCCACAAGAGATATCTTATGCCACTATGCATAGTATGAAACAGGCAACTCTTCTACTTCACAGTAGCTAATCTTTGGATAAAGTATTCTTCGCAGCCCAATCAATTTCTAAGCATAATACAATTAAAAGTGATATGGATAATACCGCTTAACAAGAAAATTGCTCCAGAAAACTAAACTTCTTTTTATACCAGCTCGATAATTTTTAGAGAATTGAGAAAGGCTCTAAAGACGCATGAAGCATAAATCAAGTTGAGCTCGAGCCTTAATTGGCAGGCTTATGGACTCAGATGTGGCTTGCAAGCCTTTTATACTTTTTTTAATAATATGCTTATAATTCAGTTCCATTCATATAATGCCCAAGCAAAATGTGTTGCAATGCAGCAAAAGGCTTCCAACCTCAACCCCGTATGGCCTCATGAGCATACCGTCGAACTACCTCGTCTAGAAGCTAAAACTGTTAAAAGAGGGACACATGTATTTATTTAAATTCAGTCTTCAACACATACTGCCAAGAGATCAACCGTGCCACAAACATATATATTAAAGATATTAATCAGATAATTAGCAAACGTTACATGAGAAACCATTCCAAATCTTACTCCGGATAAAAAATGAAATCTCTTTCCACATTTATTCAACACCAATTTTCCTACCCATCATAGACCTTCTAATCAAATTACATTAGAAAATTTCTGTAATCTATAACTAGGTTATGTTTTTCCCTAAAACATAACAGGTTTATTTTTTATTTTTTTAAATGCCGAATGCAATAACCCAAAAAGGGAAAAGAAAATAAATTTTTAAGTAGAGACGTAATCATTAAAGAATACCTTGAGGGCTAAATCCAGTTCATTCTGTCTTTGTAACTCAGCCAAAACATCCAATAAATCAGCCTTCAAAAGCCTATTGAGTTTGTTGCTGAAAACTTGCTCTAATCTTGAAGGGGATTTTTGTGCCAATTTTAATGACTGTACTGCTTGAATTGCCTCAGTGGAGAGAACTCTTGTTCTCCACATGGGTTTTCTGGGGCCATTTCTTAAGCCACAGCTGATTCTCACTGTACGCGGTGTGAGATTAAGTGCGGAAATTCGGAGGTTTTGGCGAATACCTGTATGAGAAAACTCAAGCTTGAAGGTGCCCATTACGCCTAAAGATTGAGAGAG
>CAIGRS010341409.1:0-18029 GCA_903798395.1 Fraxinus floribunda
AAATTTAAACCTTTGGGCCTGATTTTTGATTTCATGAAAGATAAAGTCTGATCCATGAATTTTTCCCATTTGGTTATGATAGTACTTGTTGGGCTAAAGAGATTGTTTTTAACCCTAGTATGGTGCGGATGATTTAAAATTCATTTTGTCTAAAAATATATTTCCATTATCACATGATCACAATAAAATAATTTGGCACGTGGAGTTTAAATTTTTCCTTACTTTTAAATCCCCAAAATTTTCAAAAATAAAATTTATTTTAAAAAAATGTACACCAAAGAGTTCCTTAATTTTTAAATATTATGATCCCTAGACCTTGATGGTGCTCTGAAAGAAAATTTGATTCATAAAATTACGAAATTGCACATTTAGCGCCTGCTTGAGTTAGATTTTTCACCTCCTTTCTAGAAGAAAAGTGACATTTGTAAAGCATTTTCTCTATTTATTTTGAGAATTTTGACTAAGACGTGTACTAATTTAAGGCATTTGAAAATAAATTTTCACAATTGCCCTTCGTGTCCAGCCGATTTCTCCTTTCACAAAAGTACTCTGAACAAGAGGGTAAAATCGAAAAAATTGGCAAAATATTGCACGCAAATATGACAATTGTGAGATTGGTGGCCCACTTGATGTGATACCAAAATGCACTTTGGGATTAAAATGCCGCCAAAACACACGCTAAAGAATTTCCTCTTTTGAGGGACTTTTAAAATAGGAATAATCTATTTGTATCTATTTTGTTATATAATGGGTTACCTAATTGGCAAGTGGTGCCCCCTATTGGGTGGGCGGTTGGGCCCTACCTGACGTCCCCCTATAGGGCCCAGCCGCTCACCCAATAGGAGGGCGCTACTTGCCAATTAGGTAACTCATTATGTAAAAAATTAGGTACATCAAGCATAACCCTTTAAAATATGGTCAATTACATGCTTGTCAATTGAATAGTGTCTAATTTTGATAATTCTTGCAAAAATGACCTAATTTGGTATCAAATTGTCTTTTATACCTTTAATGAAAAATAAAGTAATTTTTTTCTTTTCAATTTGTCACAAATTTCTAGAAAAAGAAGTAACTTCCATGAAAAGCTACATTAATACAAGATAATACCTAATGGGTTAATTTCCTTTCATTGTTTATTAGGTAATGATCAATAATTTTGATTAGAAATGAACATGATGAAATAGAAAAACCATTAACACAAAAAAAAAGTTACATACTTCTAATTCATAAGAAAATCATATAATTTCGTTTCGAGAAATTTAATCTCATCCACAATTCTCGATAGGAGGTAATTTTTTTTTTCTAAATCTTATTTTTGTTGATAAGTTGTGTTTAATAGTTGTTGTCCTATATATGATGTAATTGGATGATTAGATTTGTCAAACAATTACTATATATTTGTTGTAAGATTATTAGAGCATTTTAAAATCAAATTCATATTTATTATTTTGTATTTCTCAAATATGGTTTCACAACCTACTTAAATAACTTTAATTGATGGATTGCAATGATTGTCATGTATTGACAATGTCATTAATGATGGAATAAATTCCTTACAAAAATGGTTGTTGAAGTTGAAGAAGATAATAAATTCATATAGTGAAGTGTCTGACCGACATATCGTTCTCAACATTTTATAAATGCCGAGAATGACACTTTAAATTTAATTCTTGATATTGTTTCAAATGTCGAGAATTATGTTACAAACTTAACGGAACTACAGAACATTTTATTTTTACTATTGGCCATATTGCTTGTGAGTAGCATATTTGTTTTAGGTATTCGTGTTAGCTAATCTTATTTACATTGATAACATGCAGATATAGGATATGTTATGAGATTCATTCTCTCGCATGGTGGTAGATTCGTCAGGACGAGTGGAAATGGTTTGGGAACCGAACAACATCAATTGTTATTCGAAGTGACATTAGATATGAAGAGCTTGTCGATAAATTATTTGAAAAGCTTAATCTTGATAGAATGAAATTTTGATTCCACGTGAAATATAAAGTTCCGAACATGAATGTACCTCGTGTTGATGTAGCTGATGATGAAAGATTTGGAATTGTACATTTCTGTTCACACACAAGCAACCTTGTGTGTAATTGAATATCAATATGATGTCGGAGAGCAAGAGTTGATCGTTTATCACCAATAAAAGAGGCGTTGTATGTGCATAAAGAAATTGGTGTGCTCGAACTAGAAGATCCACGAATGATTCCAGATTCGAATGTCAGTCTAGTTTAAGGAAATCCATATATTGGAAATGCAAAGGAATTGGAAAATCAATAGGAAATTGCGGAGAATCAAATCTTTTTTAACAAGAAACAACTATACATAAAGTTTCGACTACAAGCTTTGACTGAGAATCTCATTTCAAAGTTAAAAAGTCAAATACTAGATCTTTCATTGTATGTTGCGTGGGTACCAACTGCTATTGGCTATTACGAACTTTCGAGATAAAAAAATTCAAATATATTTAAGGTTTGGAGGTACATACCTGAGTACACATGTTCTTTAGATGTTTGATGGAATGCACACATGTATACAACCAGTCTCCTAATTGGGAAACACATAATGAGGCAATTGGATGAGGCAACGTACGTTTCGACGGGAATTATCGGGATATCGAATGTGAGTTTGGTGTACGAATTAACTACAACAAAGCCTGGAAGGGTAAAGAGAAGGGTCTTGAATGGCTCCATGGTTCACCTGAAGAGAGTTTTCAAAAATTGTCTTTATACTGCCACGTGTTAACTGAGAATAACCCCAAAACCATCGCATACATTTAGCTCGACAACAATAAAAGGTTCTTCTTATTTGCATTCGAGGCGAGTATACGTGGCTTTCAAGATTATATGAGATCGATCATTTATATTGACGAGAGTCATTTGAAGGGTCAGTACAAGGGAACACTGTTAGTTGTTGCAGCTCATGATGCCAACTTGTAGATACATTCTATTACTTAGGAGATTGTCAATGGGGAAACAAATGCATCATGGAATTGATTCTTCATGACATTGAAAGATGTAGTTAACGATTCATAACAGTTAGTGTTTTATATCAGGTAAGACAAAGAGCATTAAGCGTGCAATATCTAGGTTGTACCCACTTTCTCACCATGGTGCCTGCATGTGACATATCGTGGAAAATCTTATCGCTAGGTATAGCAATAGCAATGTCGCGTTCTTGTTCAAGCGACTAGCACTAGCATACCGCATATTATAATTCAAATAGTTAATGGGACAGATTGAAACCATCTCACTTGTAGTTGCTTCTTATTTGGAATGTGCTGGTATATCGCCATGGTCACTTGCAAATTTCGGTGGTAACCAGTACAATATTATGATGAACTATAGTGCGGAATCCCTTAATTCAATCATTAGGCGACAACGAAGTTTTCTTATAACCTCGTTGGTTGACAACATTAGGTCGTTGATGTAACAGTAGTTTTTCGAGAGGAGAGCCGCATCTACCAAATGTTAGAGCACCTTGACACCAAAGATGGAGGGAGAATTAAGAAAATTGTTTGACACTGGTGCAACATTACAAGTACGTCACTTGGATGAACACGTATTGGAGGTTCATGTAGGTACGAACATGTGTACTATCGACCTCATAGGCAACACATGCTTTATGTCAAGAATTTCAGATGCGACAGATACCGTGCACAAGTGTATCCCAAGCAGCTTGTACAAAGGAAAAATCACTTTGTGACTTGTGTTCTCCATACTACATCACTGATTTTTGGCAAGCTACATTCAATGAAATTATTCATCCAACTGGAATGGAGTCCGATTGGGTTGTTCCTCATGCGATTCGTTCCATCCATGTTTCGCCCCTTAACATACGTAGACCACCATGACAACCTCCTATGCAACATAAATGGTCAAGACATGAAAGGTCAACGAGCAAGCGAAAACGTGATTTTTGACAAACCCAGCCACTTGACTGTGGTTACTGACACAACAATCAAAGGAGTGAGAACCAAGACTATTGACTAACCTAACCACTTGACTATTTTCTGTATTTATATTAACATCAAATTCGTCATTCATATAATTTAGTACTATGATTTCAACATCATTATATAGCCACATACTGAATTTTAACAATTCGAAATCATTTCGAGGAGTTCGTAAACTGCCAAACTGCATTAAATTCATCACTTCGTCAACATAAATCATGATAATGACAATGAGTTTCTTATTTGAAGTGGTTACAAAATGACGATGTACGAAGACATCTACATGTCTTCAACAACGGATAGAGAAGATATCTTACTACTATCCTCCTCGTCAGAGCTTATGATGATGACATCTCCCATGACATCCGGACTCGTCCAACATTGTCGACCAACTTGTCAACGTGCTGAATGCCAAACAAAAGTTCGTGTTTGTTCGATGGGATGATCTCATTGCACAATACCAAACAAAAGTTGATTTCGATCAGGATGATCTCAATATCGGCAATACCATCACCACTCTAAGTCGCTTGGCTCACCTTCGTTTCCCAAATCGAGAAATGAAATTGGATTAACACTCACCTAAAAGCGACGGTTCCCAGGTTGAGGAATGTAGGGAACACCGACATCCATTTGTCTATCGTCTTTCGAGTCGATGATGATCCGGTTGTTCGCCAAAGACCTGTATGATGAGAGGTTCATAGCAACATCAATATGAAGAGTTTCTTCGATTGAAGGAACAAGTTTTTATTGCTAGGAATTTCTTGTGAAGAATTGTGTTTTAACATTGTATTTCAAGCCACATGCATGCTTATATAGAAGAATAAAGCATGATGTAATTACATTACAAGACTACACCCCAACTCCTAGTTTATGTAATTACAATTGATTGACATTTGTTTGACAACATAAGTTTTAGACCCTGTGCTTGTCATCTGAAAAGTGAAGTATTTATTATTAACATGCTTGTGAAGTCAACACAACACTACACTCATAATGAGAGCTTTTTGTTAATGATAATGGATTTATAACACAACTTTAATTAAAATCATATTGAAGAACTTGTACGTCTAATTGATTTTTTTTCAACACTTTTTTAATTTAATTGTCATCTTACTGGTCCGTCAATTGATTCGACTTTGTCGTTGACATTTCATGATGTTTTCATCATTTAAAAGTTTGATCTCGACATTTGGACCATATTTATCGCAACATTTTATAGGTCATGATCTAGAACAAGATTTTATTTCGATTCCAAGAGTTTTATACATTTCAGACATTTTAAGTGTTGTTCTAGACATTAAATACCTGGTATTCTTGACAATTGATATTTCAACTGTCAGGAATGACAGTCCGTAAATGTGTACACAATATAAGATCTAAACAACATGCTAATACTGAAACAAAATGTTGTTGTCTCTATTTCAATTCTACATCGACACTCAAAACTGTACCATCAACCAAAAAATCTGCCTAATGATGGTACACAAAATGATGCAAATGTTTTTTTCAAACACACAAAGCTATACTTCAACAACATTGCAAACCAACTACAAATCCCTCTTACCATTTTTACAACCGAACCGTGTGAAAGGAGTCCACGTGCTATTACTGGGCATCTTCACTTTGAGGGATCGAGGTCGGCATGGCGGTGGAGTATTGGCGGTAGGAGGATCTGGGATGGTGGCAACCTCATCTGAGGACTTTCTAGACAAGTCATTGACATTGCCTGTATCTACTTCGGTTGCCTCGACATGCTATTCATCAGCCGTAGTGTTGGGCAACGACAAATCATCATAATCATCACGTATATGCATATCTCCAACATTGTCAACACAGCCAAATCCATCGTACTTGTCATTCACCTTGTATTCCCCAATTTCTGTAGCTACATCGTCAAACCTACATTTGATCACATTTATTTGATCAGTCACATGCTCCTTCATACTATACACATGATCCCTCATTATTTTCGATACTAGTGAACTTCATGTTCATTTCCTTCCTTAATTCGCTCAGCCCGATCTCAATTACCTCCATCTGTTCAATCGATGGAGCTCTTATCTCCTTCAAAGACACATGCCTCACCGGTGGACAATTTCCCAAGCTAGAAATTGATGGCAAGTCTTGGACTGAGTACAATGCTCTTCTTTCTACCTTCATCATCACTGAAATCCCTCAAATGAAGTCCACTTGTATTATATCTCCTGGATTTCTTACCTCGGTTGTTGTTATCATCATTTTGTATCACTTAACCTTCTCGTGGACAATCTTGTATTTTAGTTGATTGAACAATGAGACTGTCCCAAAGTAAATCAACAAAGTATAGCTGTGATTCTTCTTCAGCAATAGCGTGCAGCGTCGCCTACAAGTGCACCTATAATGGGAGAAAAAATCATCAAAATTAATTATTATATATACCGAAAGTGTAAGTGCAGTTATGTATGTAAATTGCTCGTGTGTGTCATGTCGAAAAAATTTGAATACGTTCTCGATTGAGGTTGTCTTGTACCAGACCACCGCAACATCCTCGGAAGGTCATCACCAATCTTACTCGAGAATCAAGCTCCCAACTTTGGGATTGCCTCGTATACCCATAACTGCGAAACATTTATAACAATGGTTACCATACACGGACATACATGACAATGTTCAATGAAAAGAAGACATAAATACGGAGACATCTATACCTGATTAGCAAGAGGAAAACCATACAACGTATAAGACATCATGTCTCAATCGTTGACCTTTGCCAGATTCACCTTTTTCCCCCATCCACATAGCAGTGATTTGATAAGAAGTTTAAAACATGTCGTCTCCTATGGGTAGGCATTGAAGAAATCTAAGTCATTCAGATTGGAGAGAGTTTCAGGATGTATCCCAACATTTCGATCTCTGGAAATGAATACCATTTCAATAATGAGTGTTAACTCATGCATGTAACGATCATTATGGTTGACACATTTCAAGAAAACCTTCTCCAAGTCGCTATAAGTTACCCACTCTATACTGGTAAACATTTTGTCCCATAACCGAGTTTCTCAAGGATTTGTTGGAAGCCAACCCTTTAGTTACTTCACCACACTTCAAGCCGGTGATTAATGCGAACTATTGTAAATCTTTGGTTCACCTTGAACCAAGCCTCAAAACATTTTGGGCAAACCATCGATCTATTTACCATTTCATGAATTATTTGCGCATACAGTTTGAACTCTGACAACTTCGCAACATGACTTATGCAATTTTCCTCGAACATACTCTTTTGTTGTGCATCGAATTTGTTGAAGACAATTGTTATGTACTTGGTGTTGTTAACTCATGAAATATTGGTCGGAACACACTCTTCATTTGGAATTTTGTATTGGTGTGAGGAAGTCATTTACAAATAACAAAAACAAACAAGAAAAATAATATAAGAACCTACTAAGTATTGTTTAAGTGACTACTCAAGTCACATTTCTAAACGAGGATATGAAACTATACCTACAAGCTCAAGCACTAAGGACAGATGTGAATCTAACAATTTCTTATTTAAAACATTTAAGTTAGATTTCATTTGCAACATAACTTCGATTTAGTTCTTGTTAACTCCATCTTCTTCTGCATCTTCTCCGAGGGGATTGAACCCTTTGATTAAGAGTAAGCTCTTCATGCATAAATAAGCCCCAAGTGGGAAGAATTTATCTTCATGAGTTCCAATTGTCTTCATTTTTCTAGTTTCTACATCATAAAATATCAGTTTCCCACTTTTGTCTAGTACTTTTCCATTTACGGTGTTAAGCATGGATTGACATTGTTAACGCTCCCAACATTAAATTCAAATGTAAATTTCCTATTCCAAGATTCCTTCCCACCATAAATTAACATCCAAATTATATTGAGTGACATTTGTAACTGAACGTTTGGACGACTATGCTTAGAGTCCACAGTTTCAAGCAAAAAACATCATACTAGATAAAGCATTAGTTTCAAATAGAAAGCACACACTATACAATTTGTAAGTAATCCATTAAATGTGTATAAAAATTGGAACCCAAATCCGTTGATAAACATAATGTGGACAACTTATTAATTTAACCAGAAGCCCAATTTATTATTTATGAAGAGAAAAATCAAAGGAACCCCACTTTTATTTTGCAAAATACTTATTTCGTCATTATTGCTTTCAAAAGCAAAACATAGAATAACATACTTTGAATTTTAGATAATAAAAAAATATAAAATGGATTCTAAAATTAGTGAAATAAAAAGAAGAATTAAAGGAAAATCAAACACTTTTTTTTTTTTTTTTTTGGGGCACAAAGGAGGTTTCTTCCATTGAACAAATAATCCAAAAGTAAAATTTGCATCAATTAAGAAAAAAAAGTACAACTTATAAAAATACAGAGATTATATATATTTATGTACAAATATAAATGAACGTATACCTATTTAGCCCATGTTTGGTGCACATTGTTTCCAAAAGAATGCATTTTTTTGGTTAATGTAATGGGGAATATGTGGTTGAAAAAGAAAGAAAAGTTATTGATGTGATGAAAAATATTATTTTATTGAAGAATGTGTTGTTGAAAATGAGTAGAAGAATGAGAATAAAAAAAATAATGTGGTCCAAACAGGGGCTTAATATAGACAACAAAAATATGCTTCATCAGATAGAAAAGAAAAGAAAGGAGAGAAGTTTGGGGGAGATGCAAATTTGCACGAGAAAAGAGTGAAATTTGAATTGCAGTCGATAGGGGTTGGAATTAGAATGGTTTGAAAAATTTTGTAGATCGGGTCGATTTATATGAGTTATTTGTCAACTCCTTTGAAAAAGTTAGTATTTATGATTTTTCTATTTGTACCCGTCCGTTTACATTCTCCTCACACGAGGGGAGGGGCTAACGCCCAAATAACATAATCTGCCCCGTCCTATTGTGAGGGGACAGTGGACTCGTGTACACACAGCAAGGCTCTAGTATTTAATATTGATTGACATTTGTACTTTTTAAAGTAAATAGTGTAGGTTATGTGTCAAAAATTTATTGGTCAATATAATTTTTAATTGTATGAAATTTTTTGTATTTGGTTTAGAATTTAAAATTGTCAACAAGATATTTTTGTTTAAATTATTATAAAATGGAAATTGAATAAATTTGGGACATTTTTACAAAGGCCATGTGGAAGTGGCCATTTTTTTAAAAAGTTCAAAATCATATGCCATATCTTTCATTTATTTATTAATTTTATTTTTCTCCTCCTTGTGGCTCAAGTGAATGGATGAATTGACATAATGAGCACGTGTAACCTTGTGTATACCACGAGCCATTAGTGCGTGGCCCCAATGTTCTAATTTTGTACACATGCTGACACTCTGTGGATGCCACACGCCCTCGTACCCTGTAACTTTGAATCTAATAATATTAAGACGTTATTTGATAGAAATAAAAATCAAATTCTTAATTAATTTTTATAGAAATTGATGAAATATATGATTGAAAAATTGTATATTCCAAAAAATATGAGATTAAAATTAATTGTTAGCTTTAATTTAGACCAAACAAGGACTAAATTATTGATTCTAATTAATTAGGTAGTTTGGCAATACATAAGATTTACATGGCAAAATTTAGTAATATAATAATTCATTTTTTCAATTTATGCCACATAACATGTTATGACTATGGAATCGCCAACTGTGAACAAGGGTGGATCCATCCAAAATTTTTGTATTATGGCCCAAAAATTTAAATATAATTTTTTTAAAAAAGTAATATTAATGAAAATAAGTTAATACGCATTTTGATATTTTAAAAACATCGTAAATTACATCATTATCAATATTGTCAAATGAATTTTGTTGCTTATATAGTTTTATTTACCATCTCGTTGATAGAAGTTCAATCGACGACGAGTAAATCAAATTAAATGTAGGAAGTAAATGAATTGAAATAAAATTCAGATTTAATCTAGGAAGTCAATAAAATCCAAATTTAATATCCTAAATTTTTGTCGCCATATTCCATGTAAAATTTCTTAATAAAATGATATAAATTATATTAAGAAATTTATCGTACAAAAATAATAAAAGTTAATGAAACAATTGATTATTTTTTAAAATAAGACGAGTTAGATGTCTATTTTTGAGATGTAAGTTTGACACGTGTTTAAATATTTTTGATATCCGTTTGAATCATTCGATATGATTACGATGTAGTCTCAAAACGAGCTTCTAAATGACATAAACAATCTGTGGATTCTGCTAACGTATAATTGTCGATGAATTTTTAAAGTTAGTACATTATCGAAATTCTCGAAATACTAATTTGAAATGACTTATTTTGATGCACGGTAACTTTTGCTATGATTGACAGTTTACGCACCATTAACGAGTGAAAAACTAGTCGTGAACACTTCGAAATGGTGTTAACATCCTCTAATTAGTGCATCAAAGTAGACTGTAAAAGGTAACTACATACTTTTTCGCATAATATATAAGTTTGAGAAAAATTGCTTCTCGCTGTTAACAGGATCAAAACAACTAAATATTTCTTTTTCTTTAAAAAAAAGGGAAAACCAAAAAAAAAAATTTTGTGTGGCCAATTGACCCATGTGGATCCGCCCCCAACTGTAAATAGCACTGTTTCTTAACATAAATTTCACAATTTGCTGTTCTCTCCTAATGAAAACTAGATGATCCATATTCATTTATGAAAATGAAATCAATTTAGAATAAGGGAGTTGAGCGCGTGGAAAAATGAAGGCTGAACGTGCGTTCTTGTTCTAAACGGGAAGAAAATACAACCTGCGTGGCATCGAAACTACCTTGTAGGTGTTGGCCACACGCCCCTCTTTTCATTTCATCATCTTTCTCAAATCTTAATCCCAGTGAAGAATTTCTCGTAGTCCAATTCTTCTCAAATCCTCTTTCAAGACCTATATGTAAGTAATAGCATAAATTTTCTTGAAATACTTCTTAGCGATATATTTTTTTTTTTTCAATTATAAAGTGTTTATTTGTATGAATTATCAGAACTACCTTGTGGGGTTTCTCTATGGGTGGAATCTTGATTTAGAATGTAAAAATGGAAAGTTAAAAAGAATGAACTAAAAGGTTTGATTTTTATTGTCCTTGTTGAATGAACTTCATAAATCAATGGATCCCTTTTTCTTTTCTTGGCATTTTCTTTTTCTTTTTATTTTGTTCATTAATTTGTATTGATCAGAAATTAATCTTTGGGCTCTAAAACTTGTAATCTAGACTAGCTCCACGTACAACCTTCTCAACCTCAAAGTCTGTTTTTGGATTGAAAACTATTAATTCCTCAGTTTTTGTTTGGATAGCAAATCAATAACTTATAGTTCTTATATTTGATGTTAATAAACTAGCAGCCTTTTTGGAAGTCCATTTTGTTGAAGATATTATTTAAATAAATAAGTTTGTCCATTTTAGACGTCAATTTCGTTGAAGATACGAGTTAAAGTTTGCCATCTTTGTAAATGCTCCAGCTATTTAGATGAGGTGGTTCAAATAGTACAAGGCATTTGATGAAGAAATGGATTTAGCTTGGGCCATGTTACCGGCATAATTAAATGAATAATAAATTGTATCCTTTGTAAGAGTTTCAGCTTTCAAATGAGATGGTTCAAAATATACTAGTTTTCTTTTATTTTCTTTGAAAAGAGACAGTGCTGCTTGTGAAATAGCATAAATTTCATCAAATATGTAGACGAGAAGAAAATAATGTTAATTTGTAACATGGTTATTTGTTTCTGCATTAAATTGAACCCAGCGCGACATTTATGATTTGTATAAATGGTTTGAGCAGCGTGCAAAGTGGTATTGAATTACAAATGAATTCAGGGATTTCTCCTGCAGCTAAGTCTGGCATGGCGGTGGAGAAAACACCAAGTAGGTTAGTACTTTAACACCCTGCTCTCTGTTATCAGGCATGGTAGCTTCATTTTCTTATGTATAACGAAAACATGGATAAAAGGTTTATCCATATTCAAAGGGTTGACACAATTTTAAAGCATGTTTCAAGTAGTATTTATATTAGTTTTATACCTTAGAAATGTGGAGACCATAAAAAACGAAATTAAGGAAATTATCTAGTTTAGAACAGTTTATCTTGTCTAGAACGGTTTTTGATTGAAAATGAGTATTTTCTTTTTCACATTATGGTGAAGCATTGTAGGAATTTAATATAGACGAGAATATCTTAACATACATAGATAACTGAAAAATCATAAGAAATGAAATCTCCAAATCGTGGGAAAAGAGATGTAAATTGATCCTGTTGTAAAGTATTTAATACTGCAGTTTTGGAGGGATGGTGCAAAGTGATCTATCAAATTATGTCAAATACGAGTATGAAAAAGGACATCAAATCTTATTAGCAGGGCTTGACATCTATTATATCCAAGCAAACTGTTCTTTACTTGTTTAAAGTGGATGATAGGAGTATATATTCATGAAGTATCTGTCTAATTTTTTTAGTATCTATTTCCATGAAACAGATCCTTTGTTATGTGTTTTAGTGGTCTCTAAGACTTTCAAGTACCCTCCTGGAAGATATATCTGTAATGTCTTTTTAAAAGCCAAATCTGGATCCACAAAATTTAATATCAAAGAAGGAAATAACAATGTGGAGGAAAACTGGAGCATGAATTCTATAGAATCACACTGTAGACCATTTCTGTCCTGGTTCTGCAACTTTTGAATGAGCATGTATAAGAAATATGCGAAAATGTGATTGACACTTGTGTATGTTAAACAGATCCTCATCAATCCTCAATATCAAAGTTTTGAAACTGCTTTTGTTTCATGGTCTTTTATTTTGGACTACAATATCCCAAAAATTGTTCTGTGGACTGGAGGTATAATTTAGCTCAGAAAAATGCTCAATAAGACGAGCTTCTAAGTTTTTCAAAACCTTTGGAAATAAGGTGTTGTTTTGAGTTGTCATGTTGCATCGTCTACAAAATTTTTGACAAGAAATCGGGTTTTATGCAATAGGCAAAGTTTCAGGGTTCAAGTTAAGAGGAGAGAATTCCATGCCAACAAACCTCTTAAAATAGAAACTCAAGGTTGCACTAGGGAGAACTCTCGATCAAATTACAACAAATTAGTCACATGTTATATTGGATGAGAGATGATATTCTTTTGATATTAATATACAGTTATGTACCATATCAATCTTATTTTTGTTCAAAAGAATTCAAAATCATCCATAAACTCTTAGGCAGTCTACTTAGAGACACCTTCACTATTATAAGCAAGTTCTTTACTTCTTTTAATTGGAAGCCTCAATTTCAAAAGCAAATAAACCCGTCAAAGCTTAAAGGACGAAATAAAATATATAGTAACAGAAGTACAAGAAAATGTTAAGTGCTATGTAATATCTCTAGCAGCGTCTCTTGTTCTCCATCCCATAGGATACAAGGTTTCAACCGAAGTTTTTGTTTTGAGTATGTACGTTGTTTAAATGGATTCTCAGTAAGAATATTAGAAAATTTTGTCATAGCTATTGATGCCAATTTTTGTACTTTTGTTCTGCTGTGTACTATATGACACTCTTTAGTTTTGTAGTATCTTTAAAAACAATAAGTAAATAACTAATTGCTTGGACCTAAATTTATGGCATTTCATCCGTTTGCTTTTATATGATTTCTTGAATTTTTTCTTTGCGCTCTTCCTTTATCCTACTGGTGCAATGTTGGCTCTGACAGAGCTACTTGGGCAATTGAAAAATGATTATTCATTGCCACATTTTTCTTCCTCTGAAACTTTTTACATTGCAATAAATTTCTAACAATCATTTCATTTGTGAGGCAGTCTTCTGGAAAAACACTATATGAAATGCTTCAAGTAGATATTGTATAGTGTGAAAAGAAAAAGAGTTATAACAGAAGCTCTGAGTTGCTGAGCCTTAAGCAAGTACTGCATTTGTCTCTTCCTCCACCTTGAAAAAAAAAAATCTCCTGATAATTGCAAAGAATTACGAGGGAGGATTTATAAATGCAAAGAATTACAAGGGAGGATTTATCTTAGTAACTCGACTCAAAAGCTGTTTGTTAAATCTGGATAAAAATATAGGTTTTGTTACGAGTGTTTTATTGCTGAGACAAACATCTAAAATCTCTCTGCTAACAGGGTGCATTTTACGGAGAAAAAGCAAGGGCAAATTCCTAGAAAAACCCACAAGGCTGAGAGAGAGAAAATGAAGCGTGAACATTTGAATGACCTCTTTCTTGCCTTGGCAAATTCTTTAGGTAATTAGTTCTAACAACTATTATTATTTTTTGGAAAATATCTGAAGCACAAAAAGTGCTTATCATCCTATAAGTCAGTATTCTCTATATCTGACGTGAAACTTGATGTCTTCAATGACTGGTCTTGCAGAACTATCGGATCAGAACAATGGTAAGGCCTTTTTACTGAATGAAGCCAGTCGAGTGGTGTCCGAAACAATAGCTCAGATCAAGTCTCTGAGAAGAGAAAATGCTGCTTTATTATCTGAATCTCAATATGTAAGTCCATTGAGCCACACCTTTTTATGAAAAGATGGTGTTTAGCATCATACACCTTACCTAACAAGGATTACACATTATTTGACTATCCATTTCCTTCACCTGATAATTTCTTTATGTAGATAACTACAGAAAAGAAGGAACTACAAGATGAAAATTCTGCTTTAGTGGCTCAAATCGGTAACTTGCAGTGTGAGCTGAAGGCACGTGCTTCTGAGTCCCAACTCGACCTGAACGTGGCCCCTCCTGAATGTAATCTCCAAGAACTCGCATCACATACGAGTCAGGATCATCCCGGATTTCATTCTGTGCAACCTGGACAGCAGCAAGTTCAAACTGTAAATCAATTATATCTTGTTCCCATCTGCTCAAATATGCAGGTGTATGAGGAGCCCAGTACTGCTCAACTTGCATCAAAGCCTAGCAAACCACATGCTCGATATCCTGCTCCAGCCGACACATGGCCTTCCCAACTTCTCGAAAAGCAGCAGGAGTTAGGGAAGGAAATTCAACAAAGTGATAGAAATGATAGCAAACAATAAGGCCTTGAAGATGTAAAGCTGTGTAATTTTGACTAATACGTAAGCTTAGTCTGCTAGAAACTGTGTCCTTCCTGCACCTTTCTCTTAGACATTTATTATACTCATATTGACAATGATGAGCAGTTAATTAGTTAAAGTGCTGTCTATTAAGAAATTGTTTCTTGCATAATGTGAGGTTTTTTAGACTCTCCAAGCATATTTACCAAGCCCCTCAAAAAAGGAAAAAAAATGTTAAAAGGAACTCAATGAGAGCTTGCTCGAGTAAGTTTACAAATTAACACAATTAAATTACTTATTTTGTTAATAAGAAATCGCACTTTTGAGTATGTATGTTTGGATAATGTCTGGTGAGTAGATTTATTAAGTTACTCTTTTGAGTATGTATTTGTCATTCATTTCATATTACAAGAAGTTTTAATTTTTATTATAACATTTTTTATATCCTTATATTATTGAATGATTTAATTTTATTCATATTCTTTTAATTTGATTATTAATTTTATTAACATTTACATTAAGCCCCGGTGCGCATTTTTCCGAAAATAAGAACGAAAAATTCTACTGTTATACGGTGAACCTGACCACTTTGACAGCTATTTTTGACTATGTTGCCTGAACCAGCTGAAAAATTTGTGAAAATACCATTTTACCCCTCACTTATTCTATATTTCTATGCCAAATTTTAAAAAAGGACAATTATGACATTTCAAATTTTCGAATATTGCGGCTACATCACCGTAGTATTTACTGTTGCAACGTTAGCATTTTTTTTTAATTAAAATGAGGAATTAATGTGCGTCAAACAAAGTCTAAATTATAATCAAGTAATAAATAAAATTTTGATATTAAATTTGACTAGATAAGATGGTTTGAAAATTGTGCAATAGATTGAAGATGACTAAAGGTGGGAAAATTGCACCTTTTTGGTGGGAAATTTTGAGATGGTCTTAGGCAGCCCGCGCAGTCACGTTCTCTGCTTCAAATTTTGGAATAAAATCCCCTCTAAAATGTTCTCACAAACTTCATAGAAAATACTGTCATTCTTGATGGTTTTGCACGAGGTGAAAGACTGTCGATCACAAGACTTGAACCAAAACAAGCTTCGTAAAACTTCATATTAGTCGACTTCTGTTCTACAAAAATGGACTAAATGATGTTATAGTGGTATGATTGATTTCCAACAGAAACTCGATAATATCAATACAAAGACAGTGAATTGGAAGAGCCAGAATGGTAGAATTGGATTCACCATGCGTCTTGGTCCTCGAATTCTATGCAACTATACCTTGCTTCTTCGTTCTTCTCGCATAAGTCAGTCTGATGGGTGGGCTTGGAGGCCTATCAACATGCAACTTGCCTTCCCTAACTTTTCAGCCTGTGATCTCATTGAACATATTCGGATGAAGCAAAATTCTACAATCAAATTCCAAAAACTATCACTTGAGACAACCTTAAAAACTAAGCTAACAATCCCAATTACGTACTCAACTCTATCATGGGACAGACCATTTCTACATTGTGAGCCTTGTGACCTTTGCCCTTGGACACCCCTTCCCGTGTCATGGGCAAGTCAATTCCTTGAGGATTGACCCCAGTCTCAACTGCTTTCTCCTCATCCACCTGTTCTATGGCAACTGAGACATGTGCATCAAGCTAGCCAGTAGCCATTATAGAGTCCAAATCAGTTATCCTAAATTATTGGGTGGGTAACTCAATCCCTCAATTTTGGCTTCTCAATAAATGACATAAGTGACAGAATTTGGGCTCTTGAAAACATCAGGCTTTGAGATGAAAAATAATACCTGCAATTTCATATATTGATTATGAGGTTTAGCAACACAAACAAAGCAAAGTTAAAGATTCCCCAAGCACATCCAGACATTAAACCTTGCATACACAAATTTAGTGCAAATACAAACCAAGCAAAACCCAAGATCACCCATATAATCACCAAAATACACAAACAATATTCCCAAAATCTGCTGTAAATATTGAATTAAATTATTAATATCATGTTAAAATTTGATGATTGAATATGAGAGGATAAAAAACCCACCAATGAAAAATAAGCCCCTGTTTGACATCATATACTTTGATTTAATTTATTTCTCATACTTATTTTCAACCACACATTCACACAATAAAATATTCTACACGTAAAACCAAAATTTTTCCCTATTTAACCACATTCTCCAAAAAATACCATTCAAAAACACAGTTTTTTAAATTTGAAGGATGTCAAACACGGGTTAATTAATTAATTTATTTTATTATTATTATTTTGTTTTTTCAGAATCTTGAAGATGGAGAACACAATATTGAGGCTGTTGGTGGCCGTGGATAAGATAGGAGGCAACTTTGAGGAGCCGCTTTTGCAAGAGAGGAGAAAGCATCGGCATTGTTTTGGTGTGGAATAGAAATTGTTAATTGAAATAGGAGTGTTTGGTTGGGGGATAAGCAGTTAAAAGGGTTTAAGTGACTAAATCTTGACCTATAAATTATTTTAGGGATAATTGTAGCCACAGTCTCAAACCTTTCAAATTATTGCAACTTTTATCATAATCTTTCATTTGTTGCACCTGCAGTCTCAAACCTTTCAAGTGTGTGTGTGCGGGGCCGGAGGACAAATAGAAGGATTCCGTCCATAAGATCTTTAGTAGCGGAGGTGGCAGATGTGTCGTTTGTCCTCCAGCTACACACACTTGAAAGGTTTGACACCGTAGATGNCAGTCTCAAACCTTTCAAGTGTGTGTGTGCGGGGCCGGAGGACAAATAGAAGGATTCCGTCCATAAGATCTTTAGTAGCGGAGGTGGCAGATGTGTCGTTTGTCCTCCAGCTACACACACTTGAAAGGTTTGACACCGTAGATGTGGGTAAAAGTTGCAAAAAATTGAAAGGTTTGTGACCGTGACTACAATTATCCCATTATTTTAAGTGAAAGGTTGAGATCACGTGTCAAAAGTAGTTACCAAATATATTAGTAGGAGGAACACCCCCCCCCCCCCCCCCC
>CAIGRS010341427.1:0-11534 GCA_903798395.1 Fraxinus floribunda
TTTAAGTTATAAATAAATAAAAATGAATGATGAATAAATAATTATTACTTGTTGTCTACGAAATATGTGAATAAAAAGTGGATTATCTATTATAAATTTATAATCATTAGCCAAAATATTAGTTTAGTTTCAAATATTACGTGTCATCTCTCAAATTGATGAAATTATTTATTTGACGGTCATACTTCAATAGATCTTTCATGTAATGACTGCGTGACATGCTAATTTACGACTATATCACGTTATAATAATTCTAAGGTGTCACATAGTGATAATGTGAATATTAATTATTGTTTAATTGCCAATTAAGTGATTTATGTAAGTTTGGAGACAAGTGTGGAATTTGACAAAATGATAAAACTTGAAATGCTATTGAAGTTCAGTGATCCAATTAAATTGAATTAAAGTTTAATGATCCAATTGAGATTTTGACAAAATGATAAAACTTGAAATGTTATTGAAGTTCAGTGATCAAATTTAATTAAATTAAAGTTTAATCATCCATTTGAGATTTTGCAAAAGTAAAGTGACTATAGATGAAATTTACCCGAAATCTGAGATCTGGGCAGAATTCTAGGCCCACTTTTACTGAGTCCATGTAAATGATCAGTCAAGGACCTCATAAGGAGACCCAGTAAACATTATAACAACTGAGAAGGACAAGGGTGGACGTGGTTCCATATGGTACAGTTTCGAAGAGATTCAGTCCAATCCATTCCTCAATCGTGCACACTGAAGATATCCACTCCAGAATACAAACCCACATTTGCATTTAGCTCACATTATGTCTCCACATGAAACCTGTATTTTATTTTCACTCTCATAGTTTCGATAGGCTGATTTTTGTTACAAAGCAGACTGATGTTAATGTAATTGAGGCCAGGAGGAGAAGCAGCCAGTGTTCTTACTACACATTCATTTACTGATCATGCATTATTTTTGTTGTTTCATTTTTTCGTCTTCGAAATACGACCTGCTAAGTCAGAAATGGGTTGGAAACATGAGATTTCCTTCACGTGCATTACATTACATATGCTTGTATATCATTTCATATTATGTATCGTAAATATATTAACCACATACAAAGTTCTGCTCTTTTGTCATTTTCAAATTAATGTTCGATAACAGTAAATTGTACACGGTCTTGCCGATTTTCGTTACCATTACATTTCATTGTCCAGTTTGTTTTCAAAATCAGATGTCCCAAGAACCCTACACCTTTTTATTACATCACACATTCGAGTCATGGTTATTACACCATACATGTCTAATCATTTTGTCATTCACACATATAATGATGCGAACTAACTTTACTTACAAACATGATTTGCTATGACTGCAGGATTGTGTAGTATTAACAGAACGGAGAGTGAAAGAACTTTAGAAGATACTGAATGGAGCCAATTCTGATATTGAAGTGGAATAGTAGAAAGTTGCCGTTGAAATGAATCCATTTATGATATGGGGCCAATTCGTAGCATCAAATCAATATTTGTGCAGATCAGTCCAAGATGTATAAAACCCTCTGGTTCTGTCGTATACGTAATCTGTTCAGATGAGTCATCATTTATCAAACCTACAGCTTCAACACGGAGAGCACATGCAGTAATTCTGGGCTCTTAACTTTTTAACTCCATGTAGAACTGAAGGGACCTATCATTTGTTATCCTTATTTGCGCCATTTCGACATCAACAATGTACTTGTTGGGAGGAAAAGCAACTGATTAGCTCAAAACATTCAACAATACTATATGCAAAAGGATTAACAAAACTGAACTTGAACAATTAATCATCAGAATCTGAAATACACTTCAATGAACCCGAACTCAAAATACAAATTTCAGGAAGTCAAGAAACTGTAATTTTATCAACTAATAAACTGCACTACTCTTGCACAAGATCTGAAATGAAAATAGGCAGAATATAATTGCAAGAAAGGGAGTGAAACCGTAGCTTTTAAAGGCTGGCCGAAAACCCACAGGTAGCACCTCTTCAGTTCAGCTCCTCAGGCCACTTGAATAACCACCGTATATTCGAATCAGCCCAAGGCAAGAACTAAAAGGTTTAGCACTCAGACAAACCCTTATTATTTCACAGACGAGACCTTCCTTCACACTGCCAACCCAAGTTCACACAAGAACGGAGTCTCTACACAAAGGTATCACTCAAGATTACACAATATTAAGAGAGAACAAGAAATCAAATGAGTATTTTTGATTTCTTCAGTGAAGAAGAAGAAGGCTCAAAACGGCGCAACACGAGAGAAGAGAGGAAAAATCTAGAAGCCAAATGTAAACCGACCCTAGAAGCCCTTAAGAGGAGTCTCTCAATAGTCACCAATCCGACGGCTGTGGAGGTGACACATGGAGACATCCTGGGCGTTCAAAAAATAGGTGAAGTTGTTACACGGTTTCAAGCATTTCATAACACGTTTTTGCACCAGATTTAGAAAACAGATTTTAAGTGGCTGGGCGTTAAAAACAAAACCAGCTGGGCCAACTCAATAAGCCCAAGGGTATTTGCATCATTGTGCCATTTAATTCCCTTCAGTACTTTATTTTGAGACATGAAGCCCTGCTTGTAATAATCAAAAGCATATACATATAAAGCTTAAAGGCAAAATCTGGAATGAAATACTTGACTGCCGTGTCTTTATTCATCAACAAATATGCCTATGCATAGGCTTTACAACCAACAAATTTAGCAAAATAATTGCTTGACATGAGACCACTAACCAATCTGCAACAACTAAATCCTAAAGACTAGGTAAAAGACATACAATTGAATAACAAACTAAAACAGATTCCAAGTAATAGAAAAACATAAATACAATAAAATAATCAACAATCCCCCTCTTAAATTGAACGTTCAGTTTAACAGTTATGCATAACCAACCTTAAATTCAATTATCTAGACTACACACTCCAAGTAAATTCCTCACCTTTAGAAAACTAGCAAATTGAGGGGTTTAGTAAAAATATCAGCTATTTGGTCTTCACTTCTGCAGTAAAGAAGATCAATAATTCCATCCTTGGTAAGATCACGCAAGAAATGGTATCTCATATCTATGTGCTTGCATCTTTCATGAAAAACAAGATTCTTTGAGAGCTTGATTGTTGAACTATTGTCACAAAATATATGAGTGGAACCTGGTTACTTGAATTGAAGTTCCTCAAGAATTTTCCTCAACCAAAATGCTTGACAAGCTCAAAATTTGCTGCAACAAATTCCGCCTCAGTTGTTGATAGAGTAACTAATGTTTGCTTTTTTTTATGACCATGAAACAGCTGCAAAACCAAACATAAAGACATATCCGGATGTGCTTCTTCTATCCTCTAAATCTCCAGCACAATCACTATCTGTAAACCCAAGCAATTTTGACCTTTCACCACTTTTGTAGAAAAATCAAAATTAGTAGTACCACGCAAGTACTAAAAAAAAAAAAAATAAATAAAATAAAATAAAAAAAAATCATTTTTTACAGCTAGAAGATGAATCTTTTGGATTCTCCATATATCTACTATTGGAATTGAATTGGGTTCAATTAGATGCTCCCATAATTTGGCAAAAGCGTGTTTCATAAAAGTGCAACTTTACTTAAACAAAGCTATCAATGGATGTTGACTTGTGGCCAGATTGTATTCGTTGGATTGGCTTCTGGATGGTTCTAATTTGTAATGCCACTTCATTTGGCATTATCTTTTGAAGAGTCATTTTGGCTAGGGTTTATTCCATTACTTTTTCTCTCTTCGTCTGCACCGTTTGAAAGCTTCATCTATGAGATCTTACTGTAAATCCAAATCAAATCCCTGATTTGAGGTGGTACTATGTAATAGAGTGATTCCTTTGTGGAGATATTCTGACTGAATGTTTGTGTGAAGTTGTTCGTGCGGCTGTGTAGTTGATTATGATGTTTTAATGTTCGATTCTTTGTGATTCGAGTGAATCAGTTGCTGTATTGTGAGAGATAAGTGTTCTTCTACTTTCTTTGTGATCTGAACATTCTTGTAACCTTTGTTGCCATCTTGGGCTTTATAGTGGAACCTAGCATAATCCATAATATTGGATGCTCAACGGGGGATGAAAGTGTTGGATGTGATCATCGAACCTCCAGGGCTTAAGCCTAAACATATCGATTGTCTTCTTTAAATTCTGCACTTTATTTTTCAGTGAACAAACTTTATACTTTCTGTTCTTGATCTAATATCGTGTGTCCTGACTTAACATTGGTATTAGAGCCATTGGAAAGGGAGCAAGTTACCCAAATCTTGAAGCAGAAAGGCTGATTTTATAAGGCTACTAATTTCTTTGGAATGGCTATTAAGCAAAATTGCAAAATATCGAGTTCTAAACTCGCTGGGTGAGATCTTTCTAAACTCTTGTTAAGTTACATTCAAGACTTTAGGGTTTCTTGATTTTTTTCCTTGATTTACCGTGTATGAATACCGCCTTGATTCTAGTCTTTGTCTAAAGGATCCCGTGGGCCTTGAGAATCTGAGATTAATAAAGAACGGGTGTACACCTGGAGAATCTTGTAGGCGAAATCTGTGAAACATAGTTTTCTCTATGATTTCTATTCCCGTGACCTCTTTAGAATTTCAAAGATTTCGTATGTTCTCTGACTGTGCTTTATATTTGAAATTCTTGTTTTACTGTGTGTACTACTGTGAATTTCTAATTGACATATCTCTGTACTCTTACCATTCTTTGCATACTTTCATTAAGTGGCTTTTGTTTGTAAGTTTTACTTGTTTTAAAACTATAGCCTCTGCAAAATTTGAAGTTAGTCAATTTGATGGAAAAATTGATTTTACTTTATAGAGTAAAAAAATGAGGGCTATTTTAATGCAAATGAAATGTGTGAAGGCCATATATAATAGTTGGCCTGTTGATATGATTCCTGCAAAGAAATTTGAACTTGAAGAAGTTGCTTGGAGTGCCATTTTCTTACACTTGTTCGAAAATGTGATAAGATGTATTGGTGAGACTAAAACTGCATCTGAATTGTGGACCAAACTGCGTGCCTAGTATGTGACTAAATCTACTCCAAATAAGTGTTTCTTGTTAAAACAATTATTTTCTTTCAAAATGGATCCTTCTGTTGATTTGGATGAAAACTTGAATAGATTTACAAAACTTATCCAAGACTTGGCTACCTGCGATGAAAAACTTTCAAAAGATCACATAGCTATAGTCCTGTTAAACTCCATAAGTGACAAATATAAGGACATAAGGTGGCTTTAGAATATGGTAGGGAAGAACTTACCACTGATATTATAATAAATTTTTTAAGAAATAAGGCCCTTGAACTAAAATCTGATTCTAGTAATAATCACACTGGAGATAGTCTGCTTGTAAAAGGGAAAGTTAATGGTAAATCGAATTTTCATCCTAAACCCTTTTCTAAAAAATAAAAACAGATTTAATGTCCAAAGCTAAGGCTAAAGGTAAGAAATGTTATTACTGTGAAAATTGGGTCATTTTGCAAAAGATTGTTTTAAAAAGAAAAATGATTTGAAAGATAATAAATTTGATGAAGGGAGTAATGCCTTGGTTTATAATAAGGCTAAGTCTAATGTTGGTTTGGTCCTTGTGAACATGGAAAAACAATTGAGTGATGAATGTATTTTAGACTCAAGTTGTTATTTCCATATGTGCTCTAATAAAGATTGCTTTGTTGATTTTAAAGGGGCTGCTGAAGGGTAAGTAATAATGAAAAATAATTTAACTTGTAAAGTAAAAGGAATATGGACTATAAAACTATTATTGGAAAATGGAAATGTTTTGTTTCTAAAAGAAGCTAGGTACATACCTGACTTAAAGAGAAAATTGGCGTCCTTAGATATGTTAGATGATATGAAGTTTAACATAAACATGAGTCAAGGACACATAAAAATTCTTAGGGACAATGATTTAATCATAAGCACCCCTAAGAGACATTGTCTCTATTTCTTGGAAGCCAAACCTTTGCTTGGTTTAATTGCTTTTGCTGTGTCTGAAGATTTTACACTTGCTAAATTGTGGCATCATAGACTTGGTCATATTGAAAAAAGGCTCTAAACTTTTTATAAACAAAAGGAGTTTTAGGAAACAAAATCTTGGTGATTTTGGTTCTCGTGAGCAATGCATTATGGGTAAACAAGTTAAACTGTCTTTTCTTACTGAAATTCATAAATCCAAACAAATTCTAGAATATTTGCATGTTGATTTGTGGGGGTCCTGCTACTGTTTGTACTTTGTCTGATTTTAATTATTTTTTGTTGATCATTCTAGAAAAATCTGGATTTTCTTACTAAAAATTAAAGATGAGACTTTTTCAGTTTTCAAAAATTGGAAAACACAAATTGAAAATTAGAATGAACACAAAATTAAATTTTTGAGGACTGGCAATGGTTTGGAATTTTGTAATGATGAATTGAATAACTTGTGTAAAGAAAGTGACATTATGGGATATAGAACTGTTACATATACTCTTCAACAAAATGAAATAGCTGAAAGAATGAATAGGACTCTATTAAATAAAGTAAGATGTATGCTGCTTGGATTTGGTTTGCCTAAAATGTTTTGGGGTGAAGCTGTTAAAATTGCTGCATATCTAATTAATAGAAGTCCTACTAAAGTTTTGAATTTTGATGTGCCTGAATCTGTTTGGTTTGATGGTTCTATGAATTATTCTCATTTAAATATTTTTGAGTGTGCTGCTTATGCTCATCAAAATGTTGGAAAATTGGAACCTAGATCCCTTAAATGTGTTTTTTTGGGTTATGATGAACATGTTAAATGATATATATTGTAGGTTAAATGTGAAAAGGGATATAGAGTAATTGTTAAAAGTTATGTTGTTTTTAATGAATCCTTAATGCCATGTTTAGAATAAAAAGATAAACGTTTGACTGATAAGGATGTTCAAATTGAGGTGGAGTCTCCTTATAATGAATCTGCAAATTTTGTACCTCTAGTAGATGGGACTGACACTTCACCTGAAACTGATGTTGATCAAGAAATTGATCAAACTCCTAAATCTAATTCAGCTGCTCTCCTTAGTGATGAGTATCAGCTCACAAGGGATAGAGAAATTAGGCAAATCAGACTATCTACTGGATTTGACAGCGATGATTTTGTCTCATTTTTCACTTATCAAGAACATTTTGAAAATAAACCAAACTCCTATAATGATGCCATAAGAAGTAAGGAAAGTAAAATTGGATTGCTGCCATGGAAGATGAAATGTCTTCACTTTTGAAAAACAAGACTTGGGAACTTGTTGAGAGGCCTAAGGGGCATAAATTAATTGATTGTAAGTGAATTTACATTAAAAAAAAAATAGGGGGAAGGAGATACTAAAAATATTAGATACAAAGTTAGACTTGTTGCAAAAGGTTTTACACAAAAAGAAGGTGTTGATTACACTGAAATTTTCTCCCCTGTTGTGAAATATTACACTTTAGATGTTTACTTGCTTTAGTTGCTCATTTTAAATGGATACTTGACCAATTGGATGTTAAAACTTCTTTCCTATATGGTGACACAGATGAAATTATCTATATGAAACAACGTGTTGGTTTTGAAGTTGAAAATCCTGATAATACTGTCTGCTTGTTAAAAAGATTTCTATATGAGTTAAAACAGGCTCATAAACAATGGTATAAGAGATTTGGTAACTTTGTTTTAAAACTTGGTTTTAAGAGAAGTCAATTTGATGCCTGTCTGTATTTTAAAGGTAATTGAGGTGAGAATTCTCTTTATTGGCACTCTATGTGGATGATATGCTTCTTGCTTGCTATGATAGAGTTGAAATTGATGATATCAAATTAAAACTAAAGTCTAAATTTGACAGGAAAGACCTTGGCTCAGCTAGAAGAATCTTAGGCATGCAAACTTGGAGAAATAAAGAGAAAGATTTGTTATTCCTTAATCAACATGATTATGTGATCAATATTTTGAAAATGTTTAATATGTATGATTATAAACCTTTAACCTTACCTCTTGCAAACCATTTTAAACTTTCCTCTGAATTCTGTCCTAATTTCGAAGAAGAATATGCTAGAATGTCAAAAATACCTTATGCAAATGCTATTGGTTCTATGAAGTACTTAATGATCTGTACTAGACCTGATCTTGCTTTTGGTATTAGTATATTGAGTAGGTTTATGAGTAACCCAGGGGAAAAACATTGGAATGTACTAAAATGATTATTTAGATATCTTAAAGGCACGTCTAACTTGGGTTTAATGTTTAAATCAAGTAAAAATGGTGTATTCTTGAGGGGATACACAGATTCTGACTTTGCTGGTGATAAAGATAATAGGAGATCAACTTCCTCTTACTTTTATACTTTGTGTGGTACTGTTGTGAGTTGGAAATCTCAACTACAAAAGATTGTAGCTTTATCTTCAACTGAAGTAGAATATATTGCTGCTACAGATGTTGTTAAAGAGGGAATATGGTTAAATGGATTGATTTATGAACTTGGTTTTCTCTGAAAATGATATTATGTTACTATATGGTAACCAAAGTGCTATACATTTGAGCAAAAATCCTATGTCTGTGTGAAGTTGTTCATGCGGCTGTGCAGTTGATTATGATGTTCTAGTGTTCGATTCTTTGTGATTCGAGTGAATCAGCTGCTGTATTATAAGAGATAAGTGTTCTTGTGCTTTCTTTGTGATAGTTCTGAACATTTTTATAACCTTTGTTTCCATTTTGGGCTTTATAGTGGAACCAAGCATAATCTATAATATTGGATGCTCAACGGGGGATGTAGATGTTGGATGTGGTCACCGAACCTCCGGGGCTTAGGCTGAAACATATCGATTGTGTTCTTTAAATTCTGCATTTTATTTTTTAGTGAACAAACTTTATACTTTCTATTCTTAATTTAATATCGTGTGTCTTGGCCTAACATCTGCTAATGAGACTCACTGCTTGCATTATATTAGGCCTTGTTGTCGTATCAAGCTTCCAACTATTTTCTTATAAAGAGTATTATTAACTCTTCTTCCTACTGGATCATTTACAAGCTTCAATCCTTGTTCTATTTGAGTAATGACAGGATTGCAGTTTTCCATCTAAAACTTCTCTAAAGTTTCTTGAACATATTTCATTTGAGAAATAAAAATTCCAGCATTAGATTGCACTACTTCTATGCTAAGAAAATAATGTATTAGCCCAAGGTCAGACATATCAACTTCAGCTTCATCAATTGCTTAAAATTTTCAAACATAGGACTATTATTTCCCCGTATAAATCAAATCATCTATATATCAGCATATCATTAGCAATTTTTGTTCTCCTTCAATTTTTGTGTAAAGAGTATGTTCATATGGACATTTTCGAAAACATTCCCTTAAAAAATAAGCATCTATACGACTATATTAAGTTCCGAGTGTTTGTTTTAATCTATATAGTACCTTCTTAAGTTTATAAAACTTTATGCTCAGTACCTAATTTCATATAACTAGGAGTTTGATCAACAAATACCTCTTCTTTCAAGTCTCCATGTAAGAATGCCGATTTCACGTCCAATTGGAATATGGGCCATGAACGTTGAGCTGCCAACGCAATAATCAATCTAATTGTGTCATGTCTTGCAACTTGAGTGAACACTTCTTTGTAATCTACGCCGAACTCTTGTTTGTAACCTTTAGCTACTAGCGTACCTTGCATTTATCAATTGTAAAATTTTCTTTTAATTTCGTCTTGTAAACCCAATTAACACCAATTGTCTTCTGCCCTTTTGGAAGCTCATTAGCTCCCAAGTATTATTCCTTTCATTAGCTAAAATATCTTCATCCATATCCTTCTTCCACTTTTGTTCTTTGACAGCAACCTCGAAAGTTGTGGGATCACAATTTGAAAATAGAGCAAAGTTTGTAAGTGGGTCCTCAAAATCACGAGTTCCTGTTATCTCATAGTTTCACATCCATGTTGGCCTTTGTCTAACACGTTGAGGACATGAATCTGCTATAGCATCAGCCTGTTCATCATTTCTTATTGCTATTGGTGAAATTTCAAAAGTTATGGAAGGTTCATCTTGAGAATTCTTAGAAGCAGAGATTGCTGGAGCTTGATGCTTAGCTTCCTGTTCATTTTCACTCTCAAAATCTGCTGGAACTTACTGTCCATTAGTATTGCTACTCCAAAACCATGTTTTTTCTTCATAAAAACAAACGTTACGACTAATTATAATTTTCTTTGTGTCAGGATTATACAATTTATAAGCTTTTGAATACTTACTAACACCAAGAAAAATACTTTTTTCACCTTTGTCATCTAACTTTCTTCTTTTTCCATTTGGAACATGCACATATGCTATACACCCAAAAACCCGAAAATGATCAACATTTGGTCTATGCCCACTCCATGCTTCTTCAGGAGTTATTTAGAATAGCTAATGTGGGGCTTCTATCAAAATATAAACACTCAAACTAACTGCTTCAGTCTAAAAACTTTTCGAAATTCCACTCCGCAAAAGACTTCGTACCATATTCAAAAGTGTGATTTTTCCTCTCACGAACACCATTTTGTTGAGGTGTATAACCTGCAGTCAGCTGCCTTCTAATTCCATGTTTGTCACAAAATTTACCAAAATCTTTTGAGTTGTATTCTCCACCACGATCCGTGCGTAATATTTTGATTGGAGTACCAGATTGTTTTTCAACTAATGCTTTAATTTTTTGAAAAGTAGTGAAAGCATTTGATTTTTTCCTCCAAAAAATAAACCCAAGTTTTCCGACTAAAATCATCAATAGACGACATAAAATATCGTTTACCATCATTGGATCGGTTCACACAAGTCGGAATGCACTAGTCCTAGCTTTCTCTTTGCCCTCAAGGACTTTCCTTTTGGGAAGACATCTCGATGTTGTTTACTGATGACACATTCTTCACATTACTATAAAGGAGTCTTCAATTTTGGAAGGCCTACCACCATATTTTTCTGCTGCAAAGTCTTCAATCCACCAAAATTGAGATGGCCATATCGAAAGTGCCACAACCAAGCTGTATCTTTTAATTTTGTAATAAGACATGAATGAGTGGTGTGACAAAGATACAAAGGAAACATCCTCTTTGCTGTCATCTTCACTTTTTTTTTTTTTTTTTAATCTTGAATTCTGCATATTCCATATCTCATATTCCTTTCCTTGAAGTTGGCCAACGCTCAACAAATTTGTCTTCGAATCAGGAACATAAAGAACATTAGAAATAGTTTGCATAGTATTTCCCTTTGTATGAATTGTTATATTTCTTTTTTTCCATAACTGAAAAAGTGGAATTATCTCCAAACTTCATAGTGTTACGAAACGATTCATCCAAGTGGGAAAATACCGTCTTATCTGTGCATGTGGTTGCTGTAACTAGTATCTAAATACCACACATTTTGTTGACTTTCTTCCTGTTATTAAAACTTGTTACAATACTGAATTAGAAGAACTAAAACAATTGCAGTGAACAAAATGTAAAATGTTGCTGTTGACAGAAAATAAAATGGACGTCTTTGGAGCCGCAGTCTTAGTTCCACTTGGGCCTGCAGG